>PVKU01006686.1:0-99172 GCA_004027475.1 Anoura caudifer
CTGACACCCACTTTGCCCGCCGGGTCTTGAGTACTCTGGCCTGTGCGCGCGTATCACTCCGCTCAGGATCCCCAGCCCCAGCGCGGTCTCCAGCCCAGGCAGGTTCTCACCAACGCCCGCTGAGCGAGCGCCCACCGCACCGCCCACGCGCGCACACGCTCGCCAAGGCTGCCGAGCTGGGCAGCGGCACAGCCTCGAGTTCCAGTCCAGCGTCTCACACGACAGCAACACGCCTCCACTCTGCGTTTTCTTAAAGAGGTTTCATCAAAGACCGAGAGCGAAGTGACAGCCAGAACGTTGTGAATGTCATCAAACCAGGGACACGGGCAGGATCCACTTCTCCAACTCCGTCACTTACCTGTCACAAACCTCCCCCCCCCATGAAGTGGGGAAAAAAAAGTCGCAAAAATATAGATCTGAGCATTTTCGTGTCTTGCGTCTTAAGTAATTACACAGTAATTCTATGATCATCTAGAAGCAATTGACAAGACACAAAAGCAGGTCAGCCCTGCGTTGCACCTGCTGTAAGCAACATTCTTCCCCCCTAATGTCCTGCCTTTTACCCTATTTCATTACTTGGAAGCGCCCTGGTAATGAATAGGCTATTACGCAGGGGTTTTTTAATTTGCATGTTTCTCTTACAGTGATTCCACAATAAATTTTTCTGACTTCCTTCATAAATAAGTTTCATTATTCCCCATTATTTAAAACAACACATTCTCCTCTCCCGAAAGGCTACCATATATTAGACGTCCCTGCTGTACAAAATCATAAACGAAAAAGGGCTTCACAACCGGCAGGAATGTGCGTCATCGGTCCACGAGGCCCTGAACGCAGCAGAGCCGATGTGCTACAGTTACGAGTCTGCGGCGAAGGATACTTTCCAACGCAGAGGAGGCCCCGGAAGCTGCGCTCTGCCGCAGCGTGAGACGCATCCCAGCTTTTGCACAAAGCGCCGCCGATTTCCTCATCCTGTTGTCTTCAGCAGGCGTGTTTAAGACTTACCGAGCAACCAGTAAAACTTACACACCATGCAAACGACATTGCAGATATGTTTTACTGACTTAATGCGCTGATAATAAAATTATAACAATCAGTATTATGCTGATTTACTGCGGTTTTTACTCTCACGTTGGAAGGGATGCGGGGGCACTCGGGATTGAGTGCGGCGCTGCTGCCCCCTCAAGGTCACTGCTGAACGTGAGCTGCCGGCTCAGCCCCGCGCACCGGTGCCAGCCAGTGACTGACTGAGGGTCCACGGGGCGGGGGTGGAGCACGCCGCGGTCACGTCGCGGGAAAGCTAAACTTTTATTTGCAAGGAAACGATGGGTTTTCTGTGCAGTTCTCCCTGAGCGCAGCCTCCAGCCATGCGCGGAGGCGTCGCGAGCGCCAGGCCCGCGGGAGGAAAGGCTGCGGCGTCGCCGCCCCGGGGAACAAGCGTCACGTCACCCGCCTGAGCAGCCATCTGTGCAGAAGCGGGGCGCTGACAGGGCGCGATCCAGGCGCGGCGGCTTCTGCGGAAAAAGTAGTCCCGGAGTTTATTTTTCCTTCCCGAGGCTCCCGAGGTTTTCTCCCGCTCCTTCTCCAATCTGTGCCCGGGGGTGACCTCTCTCCACCTGACACCCTTCCAAAGGGATTGATCAAAATTCCCCTGGCCGCCAGCAGGCAGCTCACAGCCAGGACGGACGAGCCAGGCAGCCGCTCGCGCGGAGATGCGTTGTTGTGCCTAACAGATTGTCAGAAGTCGACTCCGATCGCACCGGCTTGGCACGGCGGCGCCGGGAAGCAGAAACCGGAGATGCGCGGGGATGTTTTTCCAACTTAAAAATGCATATACCCTCTGACCAGCAGCCCTGTTTCTGAAAATCCGTTTTGCAGCCGTCTGCATACGTGCGCACAGAGATGTCTGCACAGGGAAATTTATTACAGCAAAACATTGGGAACCCACGAGAGGTCCGTCCAGGGAAGACGCGTGAAGAAAATCACGGTAAATCGGCTGCGGGGTCTGCGCAGCCCTGGGAACCCGGGAGGCGGCTCTGGGCGCCCACACGCACATTTCCGGGATCGCGTGCCTCCGTGGGAGCGACGCGCGAGCAGGGCCGGAGGTGTGCTCTGCTCCCAGTGCACCTGGTTGGCGCAGATTCTCGTTTTAAGAAACACGGTGAACTCTTAGCAACGGTCCCTTTGCAAAAAAACTGGGGACCGGCCCGGAGGGGTGGGGGGAGACTTCCTTGAGTTCCAAATTGGGCACATGCATTAACCACTTGAAAGGTGTAAATGAAGGTATTTTTAAAACAGCTTTAGATTGCAATTCAAAGGGCAAGTCAAATTATGAAGAAAAGACAAAAGAGGCTGGAGGAGGAGGAAGAGGAAGCAGGACCAGGGTGCAGGGAAGGCGGGGCGGGGCCGGGGCCAGGGCCCCGCAGCCCCCACGACCCTCTGCGGAAGCTGCCGGAACCCAGCTTCTCCCTGTTCCCCTGCTCCCCCGATTCCACTCACTCTCCTCGTCAGTTCTCCTTCTAGTCTCGTCCCTCCCCGGGGGGGGCATCTCTTTCTTGCCCCCCCACGTGGGAGGAGCGCGGCCTTACCTTCCTGCTGCAGCGAGTGGCCCGGCTTGCCAGGAGCACACGTGTGTCGGGGGACATGTGTGTGGGGCCTCGGGACAGCTCCTCTCACGTGTCCTTTCAAGGAGGACACGTCATTAACAGCGAAGCCAAAACTCTACTTGACATCGCTTAACGATTGGCATCCCGTCGAACACCACCCCGCACGTCCACAAGCCACCGATGCACCGCACTCTGGTGGCCCGTCCCCCGAGCCCGCCCACGGCCGGCCGGCCCCCTTCGGTTCTCCATTCGACACATCGCAGGCTGCCAGTGGTCCCGTGCTGACCCGCGGAAGTTTTACAGACCCCACCCATTTCGAAGACAGTCCATCGTCTGACTGTATTTGGAGTTACTGAAAAGAGAGGCTTGCCCTGCCTGGTGTGGTTCTGTGTGTGGATTGGGTACCAGCCTGTGAACCAAAGGGTCGCCGGTTCGATCCCCAGTCAGGGCACAGGCCTGGGTTGCGGGCCAGGTCCCCAGTGTGGGGCACGTGAGGGGCCACCACACATGGATGTTTCTCTCCCTCTCTTTCTCCCTCCCTTCCTGTCTGAAAGTGAATACGTGAAATCTTTTTTTAAAAAATGAAAAAGGGGGCAAAACAGTAAAATGAGGTTATTTCATTTTAGATGGATGCCTTTGCCACACACTAGGAGGTCCCTGGCCTTCCTCCCTCGCGCATGGGAAAAGGTCACACGGGAAGTCCTGCCACACCCTGTGAGCGGGTCCCCAGGGAGGGAGGTGGCACAGGGCCACCTGGGTCCTCACCCCTGCTCTGAGGCCCGCGCCACCACCTCCCTGCCCCTCCGACCCCGAGACCCTACAGGTCTGTGACATCACTCACACAAGCAGGGAAGAAAGAAAGAACCAGAGTTCGGGAAGCGGATTCCAAGCCAGGGGCCCAGTCCAGGGCAGGAAACACGCTTCCATTGTCTTGTCTTTCTTTCTTTTTTTTTTTCCCCATGAATTGAGACACCGTTTTACTGAGCATTTTTTTCTCCAGATTCCTTCTTCCACCTTCCGAGTAGCTGCCAGCAATCTATCACATTGGACATACCCCCACCCCATTAGGTGTCCCAAACTCAGTCTCGGGGGGCATCCAAAATCCAAGATCACCTGAGGACACAGGTGAGTCTCGAGGTGAGAAGAGTGGGTGCACCTGACCGGGGAAGGAAGGCCTGCAGCCTGCAGAACCAGGGCCACAGCCGCGGAGGTCAGCCTGCCAACAGTGCTGGAATCTTCTAGAAGGAGGAAGAGGGGTGTGGCCCGCCATCTGATGTGGGGCTTCCTGCTGACCACAGTCCAGTGTTGCACGGAAGTGGGTAGGACAGGATTAATTACTATGGCTGTCCATGTGCCTCAGTTTCGAAGGCGTTTGCTCAGCCCGTGAAAGATTTACAGGGAGACTCCTGGTGGGGGGCGGGGGGACTTGGGGTCGGGGGGCGGGTAGTGCTGAGCTGTTTCCCAGCTGGCTCCACTGGAGGGAAGCTCTGGTTCCTGGGATGTGGACTCACTCGGCCAGGAAGCAGGCTGACCCCGGCGAGGTCAGGGTCATGGTCACCTAACCCTGGGCTCAACCTACAGACGTGACTGTGGCCGTGACTGTGCCCAATCAGTGATTACAGGAGATTTATTGACGGATATGCTTGAATAGCAGAGCCATCGATTGCGACTGCCAGACAGAATATGTTGTCCGTCTCGGGAACTGGGTGCCAAAACACCCAAACGACCTGGAGACCCCATTTGCTCTGGGCTCTCACCAGAGTCTCGAGCCTGCTCCAGCTTCCAGCCATGAGAGCTGGGCGGAGGGTGTGGCAGGACCTGGGCCACTGGAGACCTCGCCTTGGATGCCCAGGCAGCTGCCACGCCACCCTCCCGGGGCGGAAGCGTGGGGGTCCCCGAGACACGGAGCCTGCGGGTGCCGTGATCCGGGACACCCAGGCCCCAGGACTGAGAGATGTAAGTGTCTGCTGCCTATCAGCCCGCCCCCCCATCTGTGGTTCTCTGCTGCGGCAGCGGCCTGCATGGACTAGGCCGCGCAGCGATCTGATGCTGAACCACCACAAGACTCGCAGTCACGGAGACAGACTGCTCCTCCTTCACTCATTAGCACACACAGGCACCAGGCTCGCCGCTGATGCAGGCACGCCGGCCTCCAACTCACCGTTGAGGGACAGGGGTGATGCCACAGCCACACGGACTGCAGCATGACGGAGCTGTGGCCCCGACAGGGACGGCTCCCCAGAGAACAGGGCTCTTTGCAGGGACCTGAGGAAGGGGAAGTGCCAACCACACAGAGAGGGGAGAGAAGCGGCAGGAGGGCCCCACTGGGGCAGCTGGGAAGCCAAACAGCTCACCTGAGGGCAGGCAGTGGGGGGCAGGGATGGGGTGGGGGGGGGCCGGTAACCAGGAAGCTCGGTGGGCAGGGCCCATCCCTGGTTCTGTGCCTGGGGCCAGGCTCACCGGCCTGGCTCCCTTGGCAAACCAGAAGCACGCCTCCCAGCCGGACCCCGCTGAGGGTCGGCTCCTGCTCACCATGGAGACGGTTCCATGCTATTCCCACTAGAGCAGAATAAAAAATCTGTACTTCCTGTGCCGACACCAGCATCACTGTGCATCTGCATAACAGGGTACTAATTTTAATCCGCGCAAAAATCACAGAATCCCCGTGCTGAGAAGAACCTTCAACATCATCTGAATCTTGGCAAATGTTCCCAGTGGGTTCATAGATATTTTCACATAAAATTATTTCCCACTAACGTGCATGTTTGCTGTCCTTTCAATGAACCCATTTTCCTCAGGCTTCACCAGGGTCCACTCACTGCCACCTGAACTCCGCGGGACACACCCCCACAAGGCCGCACCCAGAAGCCGCTCAGTCTACGCTGTCGGCTGACCGACGGACAGCAGACCAGAGCTGCCCCTGAATCGGTCCGCAGAAGCAGCCGTTTAAAAGCACCCGGTGAAACGCACAGGGTGGAGAGGAGGGGAACCAGGAGACCCTGCCCCGGCTCCTCAAGGAACGGAACACACGGGGGAGCCGGCCCCCGAGACCTGAGCCCTCTGCTGGCGGGCGAGCCTCCAACAGGAACCCGGGGAAGGTGGCTCGAGTCTGGTCACCATGTGACCCTGAGAGCTGCTGCACTTTTTTTTGTTACCCCTCGCCCAAGGATACGTTTATTGATTTTAGAGAAAGAGGAAAGGGAGAAAGAGAGAAACATCGAGCGGTTGCCTCCCACATGCCCTCATCTGGGGACCAAGCCAGCAACCTGGGTATGTGCCCCGTCTGGGAACTGAACCCGCAACCTTTTGGTGTGCGGACAAGCTCCAGCCAGCTGAGCTGTGTTTTCAGGACGGCCGCTTCCCTCGATGACAGCAGGGCTCACTTCCTGCTTCGTCTTTGTCTGTGGCATCAGCGCGGGCCACCAACCAAGCTCACGCTTCCAGACATTTCGGACTGAATGGGCCTGTTGGTGTCCTGTGTCTCAAAATGCCGGGGACTTATGTCTAAGATTAGACCTGTAGAACCCAGGTGTCATTGTTGCTGCGGAAATAGCAAACTTGAGTCTTTGAAATTTTAAATCCGAACAGATAGAGGCATTCAATCTGAATAAGCCACTTACATAATGCAAATCTGATTCACTTTCGATTTGTCAAAGCCAAGTCCAAAATCTTCTGGACTTCCTCACCAAAATATCACTAAATCCTAGGGTCTTAGCACAAATTCAGTCGCCAAGAAAATCCGCGTGTGGGAAAAACAGGCTGACGCCCATGGAGCCGCCGGCGACGTGCCGGTCGTTCCCGATCCAGTCCCCGGTGGGAGGGCCAGGGCCCCAGGTTGGTGTGACCCCTGATGCCTCCCCTGCCCGTCACTGGTGCCGGCACCCAGAGCGGTCTGCGCCTCCCACCAAGGGCACGCTGAAGGACGGGGGTGCTCGCTGGCCCCACATCCTGCTGCCAGCCGCCCTCGCGTGCTCTCTGTTCGCAGGGTCCCCGGCTCCATGTCCGTTCCACGTCCTTCCAGCCTAACCTTTGCCATCATAGCAAACTCTTGTTGCGGTCGCTCACCCCAACCGTGGACTGCCGTCGGTGCAGCATGAACAACAGTGCATCCTTCCAACTTCCCGACAGCCCGCGAGGCAGACGTCGCCGTCCCAGGTCGCAGATGAGAACAGAGCACAGAGGCCAAGCACCTCGCCCCACACCGCAGCTCCTGCGTGCTCACGGATGCTGAAGCTCAAGGGCAAGCCCCCAGCTCTCTGTCTGCTGCCCGACCTTCCCCCCAAAACGGCTTTCAAGTAGCTTCTGAAATAAAGTTCGTGCCTGGGAGCATGTCTGCTGAACGAAACCCCTTTTTTATTCGATCAGTGTTTCCTGAGTGTAGGTAGCATTCCAGGCCCCTTTCTGGGCTGGGTCGGGGGCGGGGGTGTCGATGAACAAGATCGGCGAGCTCCCGGGGTTCCTGGAGCTCTCGGCCGCCAAGGGAGACCTAGGTGAGGTGGGGGTTACATGCGGAATGAGCACAGAGCTGTGTCCCCAAAGACAGGTGACATCAGACAAGCCCCTGACACAGGCCCCACCCCAGAAAGGTGCCCACTGCCCGTCTCTGCCTGGCCCAGCACCAACCCCAGGACGCCTCTGGCCAGCCCTGCCCCGGACCCCACCGTGGCCCTCGGTGCCTGGCAGAGGAGTCCCTGTGAGGCAGACAGAAGTGCCCACCCTCGCCTCATACCTCCAAGCCGGTCCTTTCATGAACTCAGCTCAGGCTGGGCCCCATCCCTGGTCATGTGGGGTCTCTGCCGGGGCTCACGGGCGTGAGCAGCAGGTGGGGAATGGGAGCCCAGATGCCCTGCCATGCCCGGTGCTGGACGTGCCACTTGGGTTTCTGCCGGGCCTTCAACCCACAGCCTGTTGGAGCTTCTGCGGGCAGCTCTGAGCTCAGGAGCAGAAAGGGTCTGAGAACCCCAGGGCGCCACACGCCTTTTCCCAGCCCTTCCTCTCACGCGTCCCTTCTGGTCACGTAGGAAACAGTGTTCTTCTGCTGGGCCCGCACACCGCATGAGGAACCAGAGCTGGAGCACTTCGGAGGAAGAGGCGCTGCGTGGGGCTCCCCAGCCGGCGGTGTCTGCAGGACGCCAACCGCCGGCTCCCCGGCCAGCAGCCAGGAGGGGGAGAGCTGGCCGGTGGGGGGCCTTCAGGGCACTCACTCGGAAGCAAAACCAAGGGTTACTCTGTCCATGGAGGCAGGCGTACCCTGAGGTCAGCTAGTAACAGCAGCCACTGGGATGTGCGTGGGGGGCTCAGGCCACAGGCACGGGCTTCGGGTCGGTGGGAGTCAGCGGTAAGTCGTCCCCCCTCCACCCCTGCCACCCCGTCCCCATGCTCCGTGAGAAGCTCATAACAGGGACACCAAGGAACACTGGTGGATTCCCATGATTTGCGGGGCCCCGGTCCCTGAGACGGAGGGCTGTGTGCTGCCCAGGGCCACACCTGGACAGCGTGGGGGCCTGGACTGGCCTGGCGGGGTTTTCGGACACTCACACTTTTCACTGAAGACCGGACACTGAATGTTTTGGCAAGGACGACGCCAGGGCTCTGAGGAAAGGTCTCTGACCGCCCCCCACGGCGAGGCCAGGCTGAAAACCTCGGAGACTCGATACCGGAATGCTTCCACCGACACAGGCAGGGAGGTCTCGCAGAAATGAAGTCTGAGAAGGTGACAGGACTTAACACCCGGACCCCGCAGTCCGCCACTCGGGGCCTCCCGTGTGCATGGGGCTAGGACGCCGGGGGAGGGGGCAGCTGCCCCCTCAGGCCTCAGCGTGCCCTGAGGGTTTGCTGCTCACCAGCCAACCTCAGGGACACAGAAAAGATGTAATTCAGCAGTTTCGGCGGCACAGTTTAATACACCCAGCCGCCGCCAATTTTTATTTCAGTAGCTTTTGATAAAAGCCAAGTACCCTTGAGTCCAAACACCGTCCAGCCTGCTTCAGGGTACCGCTTGGCAAGTCGTAACTGAGCACAGAGCCACCGGGCCGCGGGCCGCCCGCACCTCGATGCCGGTGCTGACTGACGTGCCCGCAGCTGCAGGGGCCCACGGACATCGCAGCCCCGCGAGGCCAGGGGAAGCCAGTACCTTCAGCCATCTTGACCCATTAAATGCACAAGACACTTTTGCCGACAACTCTCGCATGTCCCCCTTGTTAGAAATTACTTATAAAAGCAATCGGCAAACCTTTGGAGCAGGTGCACAGGGTGCCCCCGGGTGTTTACAGGTCAGCAGGACTCCGAGGCTCTGGGTTTCCGGGGGGGCGGGAGCCCCACCCCCAGGCCCTCACAGTGAGACCACAGCCAGACTTGGCAGGAAACGCACTCTGCCAAAAATACTGTATTAATGCATTTGTTAGGATACAATGTTCTAAAAATACTCAGATTCTGCAAGGTTCTAGGTTGTAAAAAATACAAAGGCTAAAAACAAAATGCTTATAAAATTTTGCAAACCCAGTCAATTTAAACGAGTAAGAAATGAAGAAAAGTGATCTTTCTGGCAGGACCGGTGAAATGGAGCCGCAGGTTTGAGAACGGCCACGCGGGACGGTCACGGCACACGCACCACCGCCCCCTAGAGGCTGCCGTGTGGGCCTGGAAGCCTCCCGTGTCCGCACAGACGGAGCGTGCAGCACGCGTGACGCAACACGTTCCAGACGGAGCACGAGGGAGAGGTTTAGCTACAGAGACCTAACGCGATTTTTTCTGAAATGTTAAAAGCGCAGTAGTTGGAAAACATTATAAAACTTCTCGGTGGAACAGGGCGATGAAGCCGTCAGCTGGGCTTCACCGGGGGTAACAGTCGGTGACCTGGGCACGCGCCCCTTGGGGCATCTCGACCGCCGCCGGCTTCAGCCCACTGAAAACTCACGGGCTCCCAGCCCTGCGCCGGCCGCCTGTGGGACAGGCGCTGCCCCGGCCTCAGAACCCTTGGTCGCTCTGCGGACGCTGACCGCACGCAGCTGGAGAGCGTGGAAGGGAGAATCAGACAAGCTGGCTCGAGACACTCCACGGACGGAAAGGGTGCGAGAGCGTCCGTGGACCTTCCTGCGTCACAGCACGAGGGGCCGGGCCACCTCGTCACACGCGAAACGTCATCTGCTGAGGTTCGGCGCGAGGAGGTTCGTCGGAAGGGAGGAGGAAGCGGTCACTTGTCTCGGGCCAGCTTATAGACGTGGAACGTTTTGTTCCGAAACACCCGCGTGAAGAGCTGCGTGTAGGCGGGCAGGTCCCGCCTGACCTCTTCACAGAAGCGGGGGTGGCCTGCCTGCTTCAAGTCCGGGTCATTCTCTCCCGGGCCGTCCATCACCTGGAGCCAAAACAAAGCCACATGGAATTCGGTGAAGAAGAAAGGAAGTCACATTTACCAGAGACAACACACGTGGGGACCCGCGCGGCTGGTTTCAACATCGGAGGCGACTGGGGGTCTCTGGTGCCCTGACCCCCAGAGGTGAGCGCCAAGGCGAGGAGCCACCTTTTGTGGCAAACCCAGAGTGGCCTGGACGTTTGTGTCTCCACTCCTCTCCCAAAAGCGAAGTCCGAGAGGGACCGCGATGAGAGAGACCACCCTCCCCAGCACATCCTCCCCAGGGCGGCCTGGCTGGACGGAGCCACACACAGAGAGACACCGAAATGCATGTCTCGGGTCCGTTCCTCCCCGGAGTTCAAGAGAGCCGCGGGCGGTGGGGCCGCTTGGGCAGAACCTGCACACGCTCTCTTCCCCAGCATCTCGGGGCAGAGCCGGCAGGTGGAGCCGTGTGCGCCTCCGGCGACAGGTGATGTCTGGTGCGTGCTCACGCTGACACGGGGCCCAGGACCTCGGCAGTGGGCACAGCGGGCGGTGAAAGGGGCGACGGCAGCTCTGAGGCGAGTGCCCTGGGGGTCCCGTGACCGAGCGGTGACCCCGGTTCGTGAGAACGTGCTACGCACTTGGACTTTGCTAAGAGATCAGACCTCATGTCCCCTGAACCTGGCGTGTGGCATGGTGGCGTCTTTCTGGATCCAGGCCAGGCTCCTGTCTCTCTGCCCTGGGGTGTGAGCAGGCCCAGGAGCGCCCTGCGCCTGCCGGACAAAGGGACACTCGAGGACAGCAGGAGGCGATGGCACCGCCGTCACCGGCAACACCCCAGAGCAGAGGCTTTAAGGAGGCGAAGGTGCTGGCAGGGAGCCCTGCACCGTGGATGCCTGGCCAGTCAGTTGAGGACGGGCTCTGCCTGCCCTGCCGGGGGGCACCCCGCGCCCACCCGGCCCCTCCGCAGCCGGAGGGAAGCAGAGAGGAGGCCGTGGCGCCGTGGCGCTCCGTGGAGTACAGGAACGCCACCACCGCCCGGGAGCCCCCCGGGCCGCGCACTCACGTGCCCGTTGGCCACGTCCAGCAGGTCCCGCAGCCGGCAGCCCCGCTGGTGCCTCCGCTCGTAGCAGACGCTGTCCTCCAGGATGACGTAGTCGGCGCCCAGGGCCCGCAGCAGGGCGTGCACCTCCTCCGGGGCCCTCTTCGCGTAGATCTGGTAGACCTGCGAGAGGCGGCCGGCGCGGGGCCGGGCGGAGCACCACTCAGCGGCCAGGAGCCCACCGAGGGCACCCGGCTCCCCGCCTGGCCCCACGCAGGGCGCTCTCTGAGCACGTCCCCCCCACGTCCCCTCCCGGCCCCAGCCGGACCCCAGAAGCCAGAGAAGGCCCAGCGCGCACTCACCGCCTTGGTCCGCGCCCGCAGGCCGCTGTCCTCGTAGTGGGGGTGGTTGGTGAGGGTCCGGCCCGTGCACAGCTTGACCCCAGCCAGCAGCTGCATGCTCCCGGCAAACACTGCCGTCCCTGGGGTGTTAGCACTGAAAAGGTTTCAGAGTCTCGGTTACCCCGCTGCTGGGCTGCTCACCGGCACCAGCGCGGGCAGTGCCACACGGGGTCAGCGCCCCCTGCGCGGGGAGCAGGGCCCTGAGGTGGGGAAGCCTGAGACTCTCATCGGCACTCAGGCCGGCGCACACGGTTCTGCGTCGGGGCTGGGCTGGGAGCTGCAGACAGACGGTCTGCCTCGGGCTCCCAGGCTTCCAGCCCCACCGCGCCCTCCCAGCCTGCTCCCCCCGGAGGACAGGACGCAAGACTTCCCATGGCTTTTTGGGTCAGTGTGGCTCAAGGACTGCCTACCACAATCTCAACGAGCCTCAAAGCCAAAAAGTGCAGATGAGCAAGTCAATTCCAAGGGTTTTGTTTAAAACAAGCAGAAGAAATCCCAGAAATGACTATAAAGTACTTTCCAGAAATTAAGACTCAGTGCGAACGCCAGAGCTCAGGGGGACTCCGTCACTCGGGCACGGCACCCTGTCCCGCCCTGGAAGCCAGGGCACAGGGCCTCTGCCGCCAGACCAGGAGCTCGCCTCCCAGACACCAGAGCCCCGATTTGGGGGAAGCCGCCTTCCTTCCCCCGCCCTGGAGAAAAGAATCTTCGCAGAAGGTTCGACTCCCTCCTGTTGCACTGGAATCTGGGAGTGACCCGCCAGCAGGCAAGGAGTCGTGGTGGAGAACATGCCCACAGCTCACGTGCCCCCCCTACGGACCTGCGGGCCCCTCGTGTGGGGCGAAGGGCCCCCCGGGTGACTGAGAGAGGCTGGCCTGCGACAGAGCCACGCGACACAGCTCCAAGGGGGAGGGGCAGGGCCAGCGGGCCAGCCCCAAAGGCTGGGGCCAGGCAGGACCTGAGCTCCCTGCAGGCCCCCCCACCTCAGGAGGCCGCTCCAGTTGGTCCAATTTAATGATAATGCAGCCGAGGCCTGAGCAAGTCCACGAGCAAGACACCCTACAGTTCAAGTGGTAACATCTGCAAACAGTTTACTTTTGAAAAATTCACGATGTTCTTCTCAACAACAGAATTCTCCTTCACAAACTCGGGAAGGCAGCCTGGGCAGCAGAGCCCGGAACTCGGGTTCCAGGAGGGAAGGGCTCCAGGGAACCCGGCTGGGCGCAGAGGGGGCCCCCGACCAGCAGGCCCAGGCGCACAGGCCAGGGAGGCGTTTGCCCCGTCCCCTGAACCAGCAATGTCTAGGGAGCTCCTGACATTTGACCCACGGGGTCAGGGAACCAGGACAATGGGGCAGTGCAGTCCTCCGGGGAAGGTTCACAGAAGCTCAGCCTATTCGCTGCGTGACTACTGAACGCCCTCTGTGGCCATGGCCGCCAACGATGGCAGACGCAGACAAATGCTGGTGAGAGAGGCAGCCATCACCCTCCCCGCCCAGCCGCCCCGTTCTGTCTGCTCTCCACTGGCCCCGACCGGCCCGCTGCCCTTGGTGGTCCAAGAACATCGCACGTTAACACCCAGGGCGCCGTCTTTGGTCCTCTGGACAGACAGGCCCAGACCCAGGAAGGAAGGCCCTGGGGACTTGTTCGGCAGAGACGGGGGGCGGGGGGACACAGGACACGGGGGTGGTGGCCTGGCGTCATTGCCTGAGTCCCCAGCAGGGACCCGCGGAGAGCCGTTCACGAGGCACAGCACGGCTGGGCAGAGACCAGCGCCTGGCCTCACGCCCCGTCTGTGGCGCTGCTGAGGGCCTGCCGAGCGCTGCCCTGGCTGAGGCGCCACCCCAGCCAGTCTGCTGGAAGCCGCTCAGCTCCCACTGCAGGCAGGCCCTTCGCAGAGCCCGCACCGGGCCTGCAGATGCTCTCGAGGCCGTCGGTGGGCCCGCAGACACGGCCCCGAGCAGCATGCTCTGAGACACCCGACCCCGCACCCCAGGGGGGCAGGGGCGGCCAGAGGCAAAAGCACCACCGGGCACAGCGAGGTGATGTGATGCATGAGCCCTCAGACGGCTCGAGGAGGAACCGGAAAGGAGTGCGGCCTCATTAGCGAGGGCCAGGAACCTCGGGGCGGCATCTCCTGTCGGAGCGGCCGGGTTCCGGGCAGGGTCTCCCCACGGTCCCGGGTCTCCTTCAGAGCAGCACAGCACAGGTGCCGTGCGGGCCTGTGGAGAGCAGGGACAGAACCTGTGCGGACGGCCCGGCCCCACACCCAGCAGAGACTGTGTCTGCCCATGCACTTGGCCCGTTCTCCGTCCCATCCCCGCGGCGCGTCTGAGAGCCGCGTGCTGGCCTCCACGGTGGGCGTGGACTCGCACAGCCGTGCAATAGTGCCGCAAACACGCACACTGGAACTACATGAAGTTCTCTAAACTTCAGAGACCGAAGCCACGGGGTTTTGCGTTTTCTGTGGAGTTCTCGGGTACGGGGAAGGGATAGGCCCGTGTCCAGCATGGCTGCCAACCCCGCACACGTCTGTATGGGAGAAAGCACAGCAGCCGGGGCTTCCAGCCAAGGGGGAGGCGTGGGTAGGAACGCTTAGCATCCTCATGCAACCGAAAGGACAACAACCAATTTAAAAACCATAAACAACCAGAACTGCCGGAAAATCAAACTGCAAAGTCTGACAACCAAGGAGTTAGAGAGACGTTCATCCAGACTGGTGCGCCAAGACAAAGAAACATGGCCCAAATGAAAGAACAGATCAAAACTCCAGCAAAGGAGCTAAGGGACAAGGAGATGGACAACCTGGCAGATGCAGAGTTCAGCACACCAGGAATCAGGATGCTCACAGAAATGGTTGAGTACAGTTGCAAAATAGAGGAAAAAGTGAAGGCTATGAAAAGTGAAATAAAGGAAAATGAACAGGGAACCAACAGTGACGGGAAGGAATCTGGGACTCAGATCAACGATTTGGAGCAAAAGGAAGAAATAAACATTCAATCAGAACAGAATGAAGAAACAAGAATTGAAAACAATGAGGAGAGATTTAGGAACCTCTGGGACAACTTTAAATGTTCCAACATCTGAATCGTAGGTGTGCCAGAAGGAGAAGAGGAACAGCAAGAAATTGAAAACTTATTTGAATGAATATTGAAGGAGAACTTCCCCAATCTGGCAAAGGAAACAGACTTCCAGGAAGTCCAGGAAGCTCAGGGTCCCAAAGAAGTTGGACCCAAGGAAGCGCACACCAAAGCACATCATAATTAAGTTACCCAAGATTAAAGATAAGAGAATCTTAAAGCAGCAAGATAAAATGGAGACAGTTAACTACAAAGGAGTGCCCGTGAAACTATCAGCTGAGCCCTGGCTGGTATGGCTCAGTGGATTGAGTGCTGGCCTGAGAACCAAAGGGTCACTGGTTCGATTCCCAGTCAGGGCACATGCCTGGGTTGCGGGCCAGGCCCTCAGTAAGGGGCACACGTAAGAGGCAACAACACACTGGTGTTTCTCTCCCTCTCTTTCTCCCCCCCTTCCCCTCTCTCTAAAAATAAATAAAATCTTTTTTTAAAAAAAGAGGCAACCAATTGATGTTTCTTTCTTCCTCTCTCTAAAAAGATGAAAGGAAAATTTAAGGGAAAAAAAAAAAAGACTGTCCGCTGATTTCTCAAAAGAGACCTTGCAGGCAAGAAGGGGCTGGAAAGAAGTATTCCAAGTCGTGAAAGTCAAGGACCTACATCCAAGATTGCTCTATCCAGCAAAGCTTTCATTTAGAATGGAAGGGCAGATAAAGTGCTTCTCAGATAAGGTCAAGTTAAAGGAGTTCATCATCACCAAGCCCTCGTTATATGAAATGTTAAAGGGACTTATCTAAGAAAAAGAAGATAAAAAATATGACAGTAAAAAGACAGCAAACTCACCGACATTAACAACCACACCTAAAACAAAAGCAAACTAAGCGAACAACCAGAACAGCAACAGAATCACAGAAATGGAGATCACATGGAGGGTTAGCATTGGGGAAGGGGAGTAGGGAGAATGGGGAGAAAGGTACAGGGAGTAAGAAGCATAAATGGTAGGTACAAAATAGACAGGAGAGGGTAAGAATAGTAAAGGAAATGGAGAAGCCAAAGAACTTATATACGTGACCCACGGACATGAACTAAGGTGGGGAGGGTACATGGCAGAATGGAGATAAAGGGGAGAAAAAAAACTGGGACGGCTGCAATAGCATAACCAATAAAATAGACTTAAAACAAACGAACAAAGCCACCCCCGCCGACGTCTGATCAGGAGGGCCGTCTGTCCCTGTCCCCGTCTGTCTGGCCCCTCAGCAGCCGCCCAACCCGCAAACACCGCGTCCTGTGAGGAGCGCTGCCCGGCGAGGGCGTGCAGGGGCGGTGGGCACACGCAGGTCGGAGGGTTCCCCTTGTGTGCCTGTCGTCCCAGAGAGACCTGGTGGCATTTTGAACATACACACTCTCTCTTGCTTTTGAAGCTCGAAGCCCCAACAGGCTAACGGCTGTTGGCCCAGTGGGCAAGCTGGGCATGACTGCGTGGACACCTGCCCCACCCACACCTCCGGGATCTGCAGAATGACGGAAACACCACGAAGGAACTCAGCAAATGCAAGAGCGGCTTCTAGGCATTTAAGGTCTGAACCTAACCCGCCTCCTACTTAAAACACAGAGAGGGATTCCTTCTGCTTCAATTAAATGCAAAAGAAGTTTGGGCCGTTTTCTTAATCTCAATGTACTGTGCACGTCTCCCCACCAGGCAGAGACTATTTCTAGAAGCCGAGCAATTAGGATGTCACACCTCAAGATGCTCAGACCTACAGGCCCCTCTGAGCTGCACGGGGACAAAGAACTCCAGCGACCAAAGCCTCTAAGGGCACAGAGGGACCAGGTGCGAACCCCCGGTTCCACCGCGTGGGGCCTCGTGAAGCGAAGAGCTTCCTGGACACTCAGACCCATGGAAGGGCCCCCGGGCTTTGCTGACGGAGGCCTCCCCCGGCACAAACACCCGGGTTTTAATCTTCCCTCCAGGGGACACCGGCAGCCGGGGCAGTGCAGAGGGACGCACGCAGGCCACTGTGCTGGGGACACGCTGCGGGGGTGCTGGGCTTGCGTGTGCGGTGACCTCCTGGCCCCCCAGGGAGGACTCCTGGGGGCCGATGTTACAAAGGTCCTCACACGTGACTGAGAAACTCAATCCTGAAGGACTCTTGACTTTATACTTATATTTAAATCTCTTCTAAGGAGCTAAAGACCAAAATGCACAAAATATTTTCTATTACTAAAAACTGTAACTCTATAAATTTTTTTCCACTGTAACCGGTTAGGCCTCTTACTGTGTTACCACGCAGTCAAGAACAAGAATCTATAAAGCCCACAGATGTCACCCGGAGACCTGGCCTACCCAACGCCCGCCCCGCAGCACAGGGCAGAGCAACGCACACCCTCGGGCCACGAGGCCAGGACTGCGGTGCAGGGACGTGCAGGTTTGCTGGGGGAGGCTCCAGGCTGCGGCTGCGTCAACGCGCCACGTTCCAGCAGAATGAGCCCGCCCCCTGCCCAGAGGCTCTGGCCCCGTGTCCCACGAGCTCCAGGTCTGGGCATCGCGCAAGTGTGGCCAAAGCTCATGGACGGATGAGCCGCATGGATGCGCGGCCAGAACCCTTTCCGGGTTGGGTCCACATGGGCCGAAGGTGCTGGAACCAGTGGTGACCCCGAGGCCCCTCCTTGCTCAGGGCCTGGCAGTGCCCCCGGGCGCCCTCCCCACGCGGGGTCCCCTCTCCTCGGGCTGTGGCGGCAGAGCAAAGTTCTCGAATGAGAGGCATCATTTCCGAATGCAGAGCTCTGGAGAAAAACTTGGGAACGGATGCACCTCTGCCATCAGATTTGGCAGCGAGCAGCGCAGACCGGCGGTCTGCAGAGACCCCGGAAAGGCCCCGAACGTGGGAAGGGTGAGAAGATCCTCTTACTTAATCCAGTCCATCAGCTCCACCGTATCTGGGTCATAGAATTCCCTCAACTCCGACAGCTCATCCATCATTCCTGGCCAGAACTGAAATCAAAAACAAAACAAAAACAAAGTCCACCCACACCCGCGGCGGTCACTGAGGTGCAAGGGCAAAGGCGACGCTGCTCGGCGTGAGCCGGGCGCCAGGCAGCGGGACCCCGGGCTCTGTCCCCACAGCCCGCCCCTCGGCCGCTGCGCGTCAGCTGACCTCTGAGCGCAGAGGGTCCTCCGGAACCAACTTGAGCCAAAGCTCGTTCTGACTAGAGGTGCTGTCGACTTTCTAAAATGAGCTTTCGTTTTACTCAATAAAAATGCTGCTGTTTGGATCCAGCGAAGTATTAACTTGGAGCGAGGAGGAGCTACCCTGACGACGTCCACAGCTTACCGGGAAGCTGTGGCTACTGGCCTGCGCCCGCCCTCCATTCGGGTGCTCCCGTGGGAGACAGCAGCGGGGCGGGGTGGGGAGGGGCACTGCAGGCGCGCTGCGGAAGCCGGCACGGGCCCCTCACTGTCGCCGGGGAGATGGGCGCCACAGAGGGCCCGTCATGCTCCGTGCTGGCCTCTCTCGAGGCGCAGACCTCGGCTTGGACAGGACCTGGCCGGGCCACAAAGGGGCAGAGCGGTCGGTGCCCCAACACCTGACCCCAAATCCAGCCCCCTTTTGCCACATGGGGTGGGGACTTGTCCTAGAAGTCTAGGCAGATGGTTTGCGGTTTATTATCGTCACCGCAGGCATGATGGCAGAGAAGAACCTCGAAACAGGGCTCTCCACACGGGTACCTCCGAGGACCGTGGTCCAGCCACTGGAGGCCGAGCAGACGCAGGCAGAACCCCCCCTCACCCCGCCCCCAGGCCGTCTCACAGAACACATCTGTCTAGTTCAGTGACTGACGGGACACCAGAGGTGTCATCACACAACCACCGGCTGGAGAGGCCTCCGCGTCTGCTCCCGTCCTCAGTGGACACCAGGACTCGCTTCCCACACGGGACGCGTCCATGCGCCACGGACAGGGAAGCTGGGATGACGTTGCTGGGGCCTGGACAGGAGGGTGGGCGGCCCCGACCAGCTAGGACCAGCTGGGCCAGGTCAGCCCTATCCCACGCCCTCCTGGTCTCATCCTCAGCCATTTCTGCGGCTTGCTCACGGCTGCCTCTGGGGGCGAGGGTGGACCAGCGGGGTCAGCACCTGGAGCTCCAGGCTCCAGCAGAGAAGAACCGAGCTCCTGCTCGGTCAGTGCTGGGTCAGTGCCGGTCACCGTCACCCCCGAGATTTTGACAAAATGGACAGCAACTTGTGTATGGTGTGTTCTGATGCTTTTGCTAGAAAACATTTTTAAACAAGTGAATTCAATGTGCATTCCATATTTTTCTAGTTTGAAAGCTGCTGTCATTGATTCTGAAAATGTTACAACCTACTAACATAGTCTGTGGTAAATCCTTAACCACTGTGAAAATAAGTGTTGACTTAACTACATGTTGCTTCTAAATGATGAGAACAGTTTATGTGAAACTTTAACAACGCAAGTAAGTTATCAGCCTGGCGGTGAGAGCGTTGCCAAAGTCCTGACTTTAGAATGGAGCTCTCCCCTTTCACGCAGGATTATCCTGAAGAGACAGGCAGCAAAATCAGCCTACGAACAAAACGTTCTGAAATCGGCGCCACCGCGCGTGGAACTCAAGCCAGGCTGAGAGACGAGCCTGCACCACTCGCCAACAGACGGACCTGCTGGGCAGCTGCACGTGGGTGCCTCCGGGGCCGTGCACGCACACGCCAGCTCCCCCGCCTTCGTGCCTTCCCGACCGCACGGGCTGGGGAAGCGGGACGGCCTGCCCTGCCTCCGGCAGCGGCGTCTCCTCCCCCCCCGCGGAGCCGGCAGCACAAAGGCCCTGGGGTTCCGCGGGAGGGACCTGCCCCGGCCCCGGCACACTCTGCAGTGTCCGCGCACGCTTCTGGCCGTCCCGAGTGGAGGGAATGCTACAGGCCTCTGGTGAGTGCAGGCTGGGGGTCAGCCGGGCCCAGGACACCGGGTGCCCGAGGGCTCTCACCAACCAGCCACGCAATGTCCGGCCTCTCGGGGCAGCAGCCCGGCTGCAGGGCTGGGGACTCCAGCTGGGGACCACTCCCAGAGCCCCTGACTGGCCGGAGACCCAGGGCTCTGGGGCGTGGCCTCGCTCCCCCATCTTAGCAACAACAGGGGACTTAAGTCCCCAAACAGCTTTCTAAAAAAATCAGGAAAACCTGAAGAAAGTGTCTGAGCCGTCTAGAAACAGTGGGAAGACGGGGTCGGCAGTGAGGTGAGGGCAGGGGAGTGTGAGCTTCCCGCGCGGCAGGCCCACTGTTCACCCGTGTCTGCTCGACCCCTGGTGCAGCCTCTCGGACGTCTGCGAGGAGCCTCGCTCACGCACATTGGGGCGACTGCAGCCCCAGAGGCAGGCGGAACCTCCTCGGGTGCGGACCCCAGTGTCTGGGAGTGGCCCAGGGTCGGCCTGGGACAGCAAATGGCTTGATGGACAGGAACATGACCAAACGCAGCTTTTGAAATATTTACAGTGGGATCGTCCAACACCGTGATTATCTAACTTTTTTTTAACCTAAGCCCTTTGCTTCAGATGAAATCTTACTTGAAAACGTAAGCCAATGAGCCCCAAAGCTGAGCCGCTGCGCTGACCCTCTCTGTGGGGAGTCCCTTCCCCATGGGTCATCTCTGAGACCGGGCACCCTGCGCTGGGGAGTTTGAAACCAACTGTTCTAATTAAAACAAAATTTGAAGAGAACCATCTAAACTTAAAAAAACACGCAATATTTTTTTTTAAAGAGAGGCTGAGAGCTCAGTTGGAGAGCCCAGGCCACCTGCCCAGGTGACGACCGGAGCCTGTGAACACCGAAGATGGGACGAAGTGTCCCAGAGGCGCCAGCCCAGCTGACGGCCGGGTTCTCGGGCCCGAAGCCCAGTGGGTGCCCTTCCAGGAGCCGGGCGCCTGGGCAACAGGCTGGGCTCGCACCCTCCAAGCCTGGGTGACAGGCTGGGCCAGCCCGTGCGGCCGCCGCCACTGGGGCCACCCTCCCCGCAGGCGACGGGCAGGGTAGGGCCATTTCACTCCGTGGAAGGCAGGTCACGGGGAAAATAACGTTCCTACTTCATTCACTTCAAAATAGGTCTAGAAACATCTTTATTCTCAGAATTTGCATCAGCCGAAGAGTAAGTCAGAACCAAAATTACTCGGAATGATTAAACTGGGGTCCCTCTGCTACGCCCTCACTGCTCAGGTGCTATCCGGGAAATGGCTCGTCTTCCTATCCAGGCCGACACCCCCAGAGCCCAGGCCGCTCTGCGCCCTCCGCGGTGGGCCCTGCCCGCAGCGCACAGGGCCGCTGGGTCGCGGCAGCACCCCGCCACGCAGGTCATCGCCCAGAACGAGAAACCCCGTCTTACCTTGTAGCACAGGCAGACCAGCACCAAGGTCGGAACGGAGTACCGCAGCAGGGTCATCTACGGCAAGAGAGACAGTGTTTAGGTGGCAAGTGTTTTCAGCAGCTTTGCCCTGTAAACACACGACCTTTTCAGAACAACAGAAATTCGTATTGAAGGGGCATTTACTGGAGTCCCCGACACGCAGAGCCACACGCCAGGGGCAGGGCCCGAACGCTCCAGCGCACTGACCCCCCCGCCCCACCCCCACCCGTGGCCTCGGAGAGCAGGACCCGCAGACCACATGGTCCCTGGGCACCGCATGGTCCCTGATCACCATTTTTAGGATAACGCATCACAGTTACACATGGTAACTCTGGGCAGTGGGATCACAGGTGATTTTTAAATTTTCTTTCCGTGCTTTTTACTGTTGCCAAAGTCTGCATAACAAACGCATCCAACTCATGACTGAAGTCGTAACCTATCAAAACGTTAAAACGCAGCGGCGATCTCCTTTTAGCTTCCACGTAGCACCCGTTTGCTCAGACGGACGCACGGGCGCCTGCTGGTAAACGGAACGGCCGGAAAACCGAGGTCGCAGAGGCAGCACTGACCCTCGCCGGGGTGTACAGGCGGACGGCCCTCAGAAGCAGCCCCCACACTTCCGTGCCGCACAGGCCCGAGGCCGCGAACACGCACAGGTGCGGCGTCCACAGGTACTTCATCCTGCAGGGGCGACAGGCCCGGGTCAGCCCGAGACGGCTGCGCTCGTCCGATCGCACTGACCCCGCGCGACGCATGTGCCCAAGCGGAGCGGTCAGCTTGGCTGCCCTCTGAGAACTGCCCCGGAGTGAGGACAGGAAGGCTGCTGGTTAGGGAGAACAGGTCATCGGTGAGACTTCGCTCTGGGAGACTCAGAGGACAGACCTTCTAGGGCAGGGGCGTCAACCTCATCGCCCCCGGGGGCCACGTCAGCCCGAGGTGGCCTGCGAAGGGCCGGATGTCATTTTAGGGCTGCGTCCATGTAACTGCTCCTCGACTGGGGGCAAGGAGCTCGGCGCCGCCACCGGGCAGAAACGAGGTGCCGGGCCGGATGAAACCAGGTGGAGGGCCGGGTTGGGCCCGCGGGCCTGGTGTTTGCCTCCTGAGCTCTACGGGAACCGTGGTCGTAAACGAAGATGATGTCAGTTCCCATTTCATTTCCGAACGAGGCCAGGTGAAGAGCGGCTGAATGAACGAGCAAATCAGACAGACGAGCCAAAATTACCTCATCGTACTCAGGGCCAAGAGTCCAAACAGAACGGTGTGCATCAGGTTGTAGGCGGTCTCTGGCCGCAGGCCGACGGTGCACGCACCCGCCTCCGGGGGCGGCTGGCCGGGAGGACCGCTGGGGGAAGCAACACACACACGAGTTAGAGCAGGTGCAGAACTTCCACGGAGTCGAGTCTTCTTAAAGAGGGTACAAGAAACATATGCTTTCATGTATCTGGAAATGTACCATTTCTCTAAGATAAAACACATTACTGACCATTTTAATTTATGAGGTTAACAGTGTCATAAGTGCATCGATAGTTAGAATGACTAAAACTTAACAAATTTCATTTTAACTTAAGTAAAAATTTAAAGTGCTTTAATCCTTTAAATTATGAGAGAATAGTAAAAAGAAAAACCCTTTTGAAATCACTGAAACTAAGAGATCTTGAAAGGTATTTTATAAGTTACCAGTGCTTCTCAAGTTTTCCTTTTCAAGAAAATTTTTTAAAAGACTTTATTTACTTATTTTTAGACAGAAGGAAAAAGAAGGGAGAGAGGGAGAGAAACATCGATGTGTGGTTGCCTCTCGTGTGCCCCCTACTGGGGTCCTGGCCTGCAACCCAGGCATGACTGGGAATCGAACTGGCGACCATTTGGTCCGCAGGCCAGTGCTTAATCTACTGAGCCACACCAGCCAGGACTCAATTTTTTACAAATAAGAAAAATTAAAAATGTACCCATAAACTCAGAATTCAGTCTCTCCATGACCTGATGATCCCACTTTAACCCGCGGATACCCCTTAGGTATTTCTAACAGATAACGTATCAAACACACTTGTGTTCGGGCGATTACACCCATGGAGTTCGACAGCGGCTCCGAAACAGCACCTGACACCCTGTTCACGCCCCGTTCTGTTTGCTGCGGCTGCTGCTTCAGGTCGTTTCCTTGAATCGGGACCCTCAGCTTGCACACTGCATTCATCAACGTCTCTAAGCTACCTTTCAGTCAGTAACGGTGCCCCCACCCCGCAAGGCTGTCCGCTGGAGGAAGAAAGCGCACCGCCCGCCCGGTAACCACCCACACCCTCTGGGTTTGGAGGGGGGGCAATGCACTTCTCCATTCCCCTGCGTCTCACAAGGTGTGAGCAGGTCTAGGGCTGGCGGTCATGGCCCGGGCGCCCTTCTGGCAGGAACGCCTCGTCACGTGCTGCGCGCTGCACCCCCCTGGGAAACACGCGTGTCCATGTCCCCCCTTAGCGGTGTGGGTGGTGAGTGGGGGTGGATGCCGCACAGTCATGGGGAGAAGGAAACGACAGCAAAGGCCCCCCCTTGGAGATCAGGTGACACGTCATCAGGGTCCCGTGGGTGTCAGTGCCACTGTGGCCGGAGAAGCCTGGGCGTCTGGAGGCCTCTTCCCCCCCGGACTCACAGAAAAGTCACAGTGACGCGCTAAGGTCCCCCACCCCACCGGTCTGACTCTGTCCTGAGACGCCAGCTACTGCCGCCCGGCCCTGGGCCCACAGGTCGACGGCGGAGCCACCCTGACGGATGCCCCCTCCCCCCTCCGCCACAAGCTCCCCGCAGCACCGGTGAGCTCGCGGAGGCACAGCCCGGGTCTCTGACATCCACCGCACCTGAGGTTCCGGAAGGCGACAGCCAGCGCTGCCGCCGCGGTGACGCCCAGGACAAACACATGGGCGTGGAAAAGCAGGGTGTCCGAGAGCCTTCCGAACGTGTTCAAGGGCAGGAGACCGAAGGCCTCTTCACAGAGATACAGATTCGCATCGAAGTCTCTGGGGCAAACGGGAAGCGGGTGTTAAGTTCAATGTCAGCAAACTACCACGTTTTCCTTAAAATGAGCCCAAAATTAACAGCTGAAGGCCCAAGCATAACTTCAGTTTTAAGGTCTTTGCTGACATAATAGAAAAAGTAAACCTAGATTTATCTGCTGAAGAAAAAAATAGCTTTTAAATACAGTCATACCTTGTCGCTCCAAAGCCAAATTTTGCCTTCAGAAATTTAAATACGTGTTCGTCTGACTTCAGGTTGAGGGTTTTCTGTTGGGGAGAGACAAGCAGAAGCTGCTGTTAGTGCCTCAGGCACGGTGGCCTGGAGTCCCCACGGCACGCAGGCCCCTGGCCCAGCCCGCAGCACTGGGCCAGCAGCCGGCACAGCCAATGCGCCAGAGGCCCGCGGGGCAGAGATGCCAAGCGGGGCGCCTGCAGCCGCCCACCTCTTTCCCCAGCAGACTCATTTGCCCGACAGAACCCCAGCAGGTAAGGGAGGTCACAGACGGACTCAGTGGTCTCGGCAGAGGGAGGGGCTGGAGCCCGCTGGGCACAGTTCTTCAGATCTGGAGACCCATCACCAGGTCATCTGCAGCCTCAGGCGGGTGCGCAGCCCTCAAGGCCTGTGTGCCCTGGGGTTCCGGGCTGTGGACCCCTCACCAGCAGCCCTCCAGGGGGACGCACACACGCCTGTGTTCACCACAGGCAACTATGACTTCAATTCAGTTTTACTTTTTATTGACAGCTTACAAAACCCCCACCACACAGACGGGGAAGAAATCGTACCAGAAGGAAATGAGTGTGGGGGGGGGTGGCGCAGAAACTCGCTCCCGGGAGACCCCGTGTGGCTCACGCCAGACGGCCCCGCTGCTCACAGACACAGGCTCAGGAGAGACAGGGAGGGGTTCACGGGTGTTTTGTTTTGTTCCCCTCAACACTGTCATTGTCCCTAGAGGTCACAGGCAAAAGGTCAAGGGCGACAGAGCAGACGTGGTTCTATGGGGAGGGGAGCAGGTCCCCGAGCGTCCGAGAGGGAACTGGGCGAGCCCCGGGTTCTCGGAAACGCCGGCCGCTCTGCTCAGACGAGGCCTGGAGACGCGCACTGAGCTCTGCGTGGGTGAGGGGCACGCTAACGAGGGGCCGGCTTGTCCCCTGGTGGTCAGCGCCTCCCAGGGCACAGGATCCCCTCGGTGAGGCACAGGGTTCTGACGGAAAAGCCAGTTTACTTATTAACTTAACCCAGTGAAAATCAGGCCTTGTCATTTTCTTAGTTCTGCAGCACAGAAAATGATCTCTGGAAATACTCCTTTAATGCTTTGAAAGTCGAGCTTCTAAAAAGTTTAATAACTCAAAAGGGGAGTTCAAGGTAGAACATGTTAAAGAGTGAATAGAAAGCAAGGGCCAAAGTCAAGAACACAATCCGGTTACTGAAACAATTCGAAACTGAGCCTAAAGCAAAACCGGTGGCTCTCCCTCGCAGAGAAGCGGGCGACATCTTGCTGACCCACCTTGGTGAGGCTGTTGAGGAGAAACGTCAGACACAAAACCACGAGTAAATGCAGCGACAGCTTCCCAAGCCTACTCAGGAGGGTTCCAGTTTTCAGATCTTTCTAGAAATTAAGAGAGTTGAGTTTTAATTCTTAAAGTTTAATATAATTTCATAAACACTTATGGATTTAAAACATTGGATCATGCGACATATAGGGAAAGCATGCAGAAAATACAACCTACCAATTGTCGTATGTTTACGTTATTTTAATATTTGCAATTTGCTGAAACTACCCAAATCCTTTCCTAAGCAGCTCCACAAAATGGGAAAACGCGCCCCTTGCGACCAGAGCGCAGGGCCCGCCGCTCACGGGCTCAGGGACGCTCGAGCCCTCCCCCAGGAGCCACGCGCCGCAGGCGCGGCAGCTCTCAGCGAGCAGAGGCCGAGCCAGCAGCCGGCGGGGCAGCCGTGCATGCGGACGCCCCCCAGCTTCCGTCCGGCCTCGGGTCACCCCGCGGGTGTTCACACATGGCAGTACCTAGCGAGTTCGCACGCAGGGACGCTGACTGCGATGAGGGCAGAGAGGATGACAGATGCGACTAAAAGCCTGTTTCTAAAAATCTGTGAGCTGGTCCGTAGCAGCTTTCACAAGACTAGTGAGAAAAAGGGTTTGTTCTCCCGAAACAGAAAACAAAACGCCTCCTGGACAGCGAGGTGCTCACAAGTCTCAGGCCCGGGCTGTTGCCAAGGAAACCCACTGACTCTGAAAGCTCGCGGGAGTTCTGACAACTCTGATTGGATCACGAAGCCTGAAGGCTGGTCAATGTGTTCAAACCTGACACGCTAGGCAATGCCCCTTATTTCCAACGGCATCTACTTGGATTTCCGAGAGCTGTTTTCTCTCTCGAGAAGTCGGTGCGGGGGCGGGGCAGAGCGCGGTGCCCGCCGCCAGCCCCACCCCAGCGCAGACAGAGGCGCAAAGCCTTTCTCTGTTATTCCGACTTGGAACCCACGGCACGGAGGCAGGCGTCTTTGGTTAATCCCTGAACTGAATGATTACTCCAGTTCTCAGAGAAAGAACAAAAACAGGAACGCTAACCAGGAACTTCCCCGAAACAAATACCGGCACTCCCCTTCCTGCTTTTTGGTGGGAACTTGCTCACGCGTGTCCTTCTGAATGCTGCATGAAAACGAGGTCCCACAAATCACGCCACTTATACAAAAACACAGACAAGAAAAGTCCTACCTGAAGTCTTCTTACAATTAACACCGAAAGGTTAAAACTGATCAGCAGCGATCCGAGAATCATGGAATTGAAGAACTGGAGGGCGCAAACCAGGAGCAGAGCCGTGACCTGAACGGCGTACAGCCACGTCGCCTGCAACAGCCAGAGAGCCCAGTGAGGCCCATCATCCCGACACAGCAACCCCTCGAGCCCCAGATGCGCAGAAAACGCACTCGCGCCTGGAACACAAGCTAGCAGGAAACTAAATCACAGACTTCTGTTTACTTAACTTGCGCTGCACAAGAGTTGACATTTTGTAGCCTTAACTGAAGAGGAAGCAAACTGGACACTATGAAGCCGAGGCGGCAGAATACGTTCCGGAAACAGGCAAGGCCGTTGGCACACCCCCGTGTTCTTCTAAACTCTTCCAGTTACGGCTGACAGCCAGCCTTCAGTGCCTTCCCGCAGCCCATCCCTTCCTGTCTCCTGCTGCAGAACCACACGGGCACTGCCGCACTTCATCTGTGCGTGCGGCTAACTCCCCCAGGGACTGAAAACCCCGGGGCGGTGGGAGCAGGCACGGTGCGGCACCAAGGACTTGCTGATCCTGGCAGAAACCAGCCACGTGACCTCTGTGCGGGACCGGCTCACAGGGAAGACAGGGATGCTCACACCTGCCTTGGAGCCTCGGGGACCGGCAGGAGGACCGCCCGGGGTAGCGTGCAGAGATGCACCGGAGAAGCAAGCGCTCCCCTCTGGGTGGAGTAAAGACCGAAAGAAGCAATCGCTACCCACGTGGACACAATGCCTCACAGACACAAAAAAGAATGAAGAGCTGCTACCTCTGACTTCTCTTTCCAATTAGGCCACTTCCTATTCATGCTGGCTCTCGAAAAATCTCACTGTGCTCAGCAAAAAAGAGGGTTTCCCTTTGCTTTGTGTTCTCACCTCGCAGGACCCAGACCTGCACGGACTTAAGCGTCAGGCCTGTCACCCGCACGAGGGCACAACCAAGGGTCGTGGTTCCCAGTGCCACAGGCGAGGTCCCTGTGGCAAGTCAACAGAGACGCACACGCCAGCTGGTTAAATGTTACTATGAAAATTTTATGAAGTGCTGCAGAAAAGCTGTCCCATACCCACGGATTTCCTTGGAAAAAGGTCAATACACAGTCACGCACTTTAAAAGAGCTGTCGTGTAAACTAAAACTTAAGTCATCTTTAAAAAGGGCAGTTGATCTGGATATTTATGCTCCAAATAAATGTACCAGAGGGTGGCCCAAAAAACTCCAGGATGTATTTATAAAAAGTTGTGCGTTTATTCTCACATGTTTAAACCTCAGCCACCTTCAGAGTCCTCTCCATCTGATGCTTTCTAGTGCTTCTGCTTTTTCTTTCCCTTCGAGGACTTTTTTCATCCAGGGAAACAGAACTGAGTTGCTCAGGGCGAGATCAGGTGAGTAGGGAGGATGGGGCACAGGGGGCCCGGGCATTTCTGGTCAAAAACTGCTGGACACTCAGCGTGGTGTGGGCAGGTGCACTCATCAGTCACCCATCCTGAAATGGGCAGACGTGTTCAAAGAGTCTTCAAAAATTTCACCGAGGCCGAACGCAGCCTCTCACAACAACGCCAGCTGGTGCGCTGACACAAGCCTGTTCTTAGGACACTCGCCCAGCGGGGGAAGCCTGGACTGCAGGGGCCCACCCCCCAGAAGGTAGTTCTGGTTTCCCCCCTTGGATCTCCCCTCGCACCATTCAACGTACAAACGCAGAACGCAAGTTACGATGGCCCGAGGAGGCTGCGGGAATCGCCCGCTCCAAACACCCATTCCCGGGAGCTGCAAGCCGCCCCCTCAGCGGTCACGCCCACTGTCACACTCCTTCCGTGGCAGCAGTGCCCCGCGGCCGGCGGCGCTCACCTTCAGGGCCGGCAGCATGTCCAGGGAGTCCAGGGCGAACAGCCCCAGCGCCTGCAGCAGCATCGTGAACTGGTTGAACTGCCACATCAGGCTGAAGACGAAGGTCGATATGAAAATGGTGAGAAGGGCCAGCCTCTGGAAACAGAGAGCCTCCGTGTGACACAGGGGCCGCTGGTGAAGGGAAGCCTCGCAGACAAGTTTCCACGGGCGGTCAGATCGCTGTGACCACGCGGAAAACCGTGCGCTGCTGCTCTGCACACCGCGCGCTCGTTGTTCAAGCTCTGCACGCCCTGAGTGACGCTCGGCGTGCAAACACACTCCCACTCCGTGCATGAGCCCCGCACGGGCACGGAGGCGACAGCACGCCAAGCCACGTCTCACGAGACAGGGCTTCAGAATTCTGACCGTTCTGTAGAAACTGTGGGTCTGCTGCAACCACGTAAGGGCAGATTATATATTTAAACAATAAAAAAAAAAAACAACCATTTTCTTTGCAAAGGAGGAAAAGGCTTAGAAGACGACTTCATTTAACTTAAAATCCTGGTCATGAACTGAGGTCCATTCAGACTTTGGGACAAGGTGCAGGTCACCACTTCTGAAGCTTGGATGCAACCAGATTAAAAATGCAGGACTTTTGTCCTGGCTGGTGCAGCTCAGTGGATTGAGCACCGGCCTGTGAACCGAAGGGTCTCCGGTTCGGTTCCCAGTCAGGGCACATGCCTGGGATGCGGGCCAGGTCCCCAGTAGGGGGCGTGTGAGGCAACCACACACTGATGTTTCTCTCCCTCTCCCTCCCTCCCTTCCCCTCTCTCTGAACATAAATACATAAAAGTAAAAGACAAGACGCAGGACGTTTCCTAACAACTTACCTCAGACAGAGGCCGCAGGTTTGGCCTCAGGAAGTACGTGATGGCCGCCACCTGGACCGCGAAGAAGGGCAGCGCCCAGTTCTCCCGCAGCGGGACGGTGAACTCCACCCGGGTCGTGTCAACCCTGCGCAGGGAAGGCACAGTGACCACCGCTGCCCTCTGCACGGCCACACCCAGGCGTCCGGGAGTGGTGGCTGCCGGCACTAAGGACACCAGATTCTGCTCGTTGGTTCTGGATCCTTGTAATTGGCACCGAGACCCAGGTCGCCCGTCTGCACACACATGGTTGGGTGGTAGGCTGGGGTGGCCAACAGGCGTGCCCACGCCCATGGCCTGCCACCGCTCCCCACGCCATCAGCACCCGCGGCCTCCCCTGCATGAGACTGGAGTCCTGCCCGGTCCTCACGGACCAGTGTGCAAGCTCCCTGCCTCCTCGTGCGGTCCCTCGAGGGCAAGTGCAGGTCGGCGCCCCCTCTGCACACCTGGCACTGGGAACCGCGCTGCACAGAGCAGGCGCCCAGTGCGCCTCTTTTATTCACTCACCCTTCACGCAAACAACACGTCTGACTTTCGCCTGCTCCTGCAGGTGTGACACGTTAGGCCCAGACGCCAGGGCGGCACGACGCAGTGGGCTCCTCCCGACTCGGGTCCGCACGCTGCCCGACACTGAGTTGAGTGTGTGTGGGTGTGAACATACATGCCGTGACCTCTGTGTGTGTTCTCACATACATCCACACACCCATAAAGAACAACACACACACGTAAAGCATGCTGCTGAGTGCTGGGCATACAGCAATTACTTCGTAAAGTTAAATTAAAAACAATCTGTTTAGGGTTGTCAGATAAACGTCAGAGCTGGTGTTCGCGTCGGTCGGCCCCCCATCAGCACCGGCGCTGCTGCTGTGGGGTGGGCAGGGTTTGGACACACGCTGGGTGCTTAGAAAGTGCCCGTCACAGCGCCGCGGCACCCAGAGACAGACGATCGGAGGGCAGGACCGCTCCTTGCGTCTGCTCGGCGCTTCTCGCCTTGCTCCCTGTGGGCGGCACGCTGCCCCGGGCGGGCCGAGAGGCCGGGGCCGTCACCAACGGCTCTCCCGACGCACAGCCCAGCGCTCTGCTCCTCGGCCGGGAGCACACGGCACGTCCCCGCCTCCTGACCAAGGCGGCAGGACCACCTGCTCGGAACCGGAAACGGAAACGTCACGTGTGCGCATGCTCACGGCGGACGGCGGGGGGGGGGCGCACCGGTTCCAGCTCACCTGTTGGTGACGTACCAGGACGCGGCCAGCAGGCCTGCCAGCCACGTGCCGCTGAGGAGCCAGCTGGTGACGTACAGAGCGGTGACGTAGATCGCCTGGAGGCCGAATAAGGTGTAGATGTAGAAATAAACCGGCTCCAAGTATTTCTGCGGAGGGAACAAGAACAGGCGCTCGTCGGGGAGCCCGGGCCCTCCCCGTGCCGTTAACAAACACCGCAGCAGAAACGCGCTGCTCGGCAGCCCGGCACCGACTCCAAGCACAAGCCCACAGAGCTGCGCGGGCAGGAGGGAGAAGGGTCCCGGGGACGCCGGCTTCATTCTCTGGACAAGTTTACAGCCAACTGCGTCCACGTTCACCCTGGTCACGTGAGAAACGGCCATTGTGACTTGCTAACCTCCCCACGTTTTTATCTCACAGGCAAGTAAGGAGAGCTGACAGGTTTCCGCATGAAAATATTCATCACTTCGAGTCTGCGCACATATGTTATACGCCAGGAAGCACCCGCCCGCACAAAATATCTTATAAAACGCAAATAAAAAGCCGAGTTCACAGCACTTGTGACGATGATCCGGATGTGGCTGACTGCGCACCAGACCCGGCCCGGTGAGTGCCAGGGCAGATCCCGGCGCTCAGCGCCGCTCACGGCTCGGGGCTGCCTGCAGGACATACCTGTATGGGCAGAGCTCGGTACAGAGCGCTGAGGAGGACCTCCTGGTAGATGTTCATCCGCTGCAGGAGGTTGATGGTCCTCATAGATTCGGTTTTGTTGTCATACATTAAGCCATGAAAACCTAAGGTTGGTATTTGAAAAATCAGGAAAAATAATTACAACTAAAATTATTCACAAGTGTCCGTGGGCTCTTCGGCATGGACCCCTGCGGTGGCGCGGCAGCCTGCACACCCTGGCCAGACCCCGAGCCCCAGCCCCAGGGGCAGGATGGCTGGACGGCCGGAACACAGAGGGGCACCCAGGGCTGCGGCAAAACCCAGAAAGTGGGAAACCCTGTCTGGTAGATGAACTGGTGCTTTCAACAAAAAATGACGAGAATACGTGGAGAGAAATCTATAGATTAAAAGACACCGAGAGAGAACAACGGCAGCACGTGGCCTGTGTCCGGACCCAGAAACCCCCCTGACAACCCGCGAGACACCGACACCCACAGCAGGGCTTCCTTCCACCTTCCCGCTTGAAAGTTCACAAAAGAGTGGCCTTCACAGGCGACACGTGGCGTGGCTGACGGCGGCCTGTGACAGGGAGACAGGCACTCAGCTCCGAGGCGGCCTCCCAGCCCAGCACCACCGGTCTCCACACCAGGGCCTGGTGCATCTTTGCCCCGGAGGCTGGCGGACAGCCCTGCTGTTAAATGTGCCACCTTTTCTTTTTTTTTTGCAGGGGCCGTGGAGGCTGCGTGTGAGGTGGGAGCTGGTGTTGGGCCCCAGGCCACCTGCCCGGCATCCCGTGCCCTGCCCTGCCTGAGGCCAAAGCCCAGCAGGTCGGAGCCTGGGCAGAGGGGGTGTGCGGACAGACAGATGGGAAACCGGGCTGGACGTGGGCAGACACTGTCCCCACGCGCACTGCTGACTCCTGGCCGACCGCCAAGCTCCGCCTCACCCTGCAGGGGGCTCCCCTCGGGCTGCCTCTCTGGGACCCACCACACCTCAGGCCCCCAGACAGCGGGGGAGGAAAGGCACTCCGCGGCACAGAGCTCCCGCTGGCAGACACAGGAGAAGGGACAGCATCCGACTGTCCCTCTGCCGCCCGCTGAGAATCTGGGTCTGGCAATAATCCTGAACGGGCTGGTGGGTCAGGCACCTTATCACGGGGGAAACTGCCTGTCTGCCCAGGAACAGCCTGCTGGGCTTTCAGGGCACAGGAAGGAGGAGGACCAGAGTCTCGGGTCTCACTGGGACCCAACGAGAGCGCAGCACCTGTGGGGCCCGCGTCCCCGTCGGGGCAGGCGCGCCAGCACCCACGTGGCTGGGCCCCGCGGGGCTGCCTCTGGCTCTGAACACTGAGAGGCAGCGACAGTGGCACCTGCGACACAAAGGGACGGACAGGGCACCGGGGGCCACTGGGATTTCCATCTGTCATCCTAATGCCCCTTCCAGACACTGCTCCTTCCCCTGCAGAGGCGCCTCGGAGTCGGTCTGAGGAAAGTCAGCCGCAGCAGCTCCGAGAAGCTGCAACCAGGCTGATGCCGGGGTGGAGCAGAGCCGAGAGGCGAGGAAGGGGGGCTCCGTGAAGGACCACAGGGCTTCCCCTAGAGCAGACGGGCTGCTGCCGCCCGAGGAGGAACCACAGGCGCCACCCCTCCCCCGCCCCGGTACCTTGCAGGAGGCTGGGAGCCTGCAGCATCTGCTTGTAGTAGGAGTAGTACAATCCGCACTCGGTCCGGAAGGAGATCTCCCGCTCCACCTCCTGCAACGAAGGGGGCAATGCAGCGTGAGTCTGCAGCCCTCGTGGGTTCTAGCATCTACGGTCACTATGGAAACGGGGCCCCGGGCTACAACTTAAAAGGAAAACAAACTGGAAATACAGCCTCAGGAAATCTTGGCAAATGCAAACAGCAGAAGGCTGGTGTGCATTCCAGGGAGGGGTTGATGAACCGTCCTCTCTGCTGCTGCGGAGGTTTGAGATTTTCCGTGACAAAGCATTTAAAGGAACAGAGGCAACTAGTTCCCTTTAGCTGGTGTCTCAGCGTTAACGTTTTTCTTGTATTTCACACAAAGTAAAACTGTGAAAACACACACCGCCCCTCTTACACAATATTGGAGACAAAACAGGAACAGCGTTAAAAGTCCCCCAAGGAGCCCTGCAGGTTCCTCCCCCCCCCGCCCCCCCTCTGCAATCAGTAAGCATGTCCTGGGGGTGGGGGTAAAAAAGGCCAAATGAAAAGCACTCCAATTGCATCAGACACCTGCTAACAGCATCACACAAGAGGAATACTTTTCTTTGTGTTATAGGAGTGCAAGGCACTCTCGGTGAAATGGGGCCCACCTTGCACACGTGGGCTTTACGGTGACAAACGCAGAGGCATTCGCGTAGGAAGATGGATACAAGAAATCTCAACTGCTTCTACCTAACGAGTCAGTTTTAGAAGAACTAAAATGTACAGCCGCAGTTTTTAGGCAAGTTGGTTGTAGGACGCTTTTCATAAAATGTAAACCATTAATGTAACACATGCAGGCAACTGGCAATGAGGCTGGAGAAGTTTCTAGAACGATCGCATTAATACTCTTAGACTTTATCTTTCCTATCTGTACAGATACGTACTTTCACACGTATGAAAATGCGGTATCAGTGAACAGAGAACTGTAACCCGTGTCATTACAGATTCCCGCACAGCAGCGTTCAAACCTGCAGGCCAAGAATCTGCAGCAGGTGGTCTCCGCCTCCGTCTTCCTGCTCCAGCCGGTCCCACCCCACAAACCCGCCTCCCCGGGGAAGGCGGGACCTGGGGTCCCACAGATGAACCCCTGTCAGCAGGTCTGCATTTCCCTCCTGCCAACTGGTTTTCAAACAGTGACAAATACTCCATTTAAAGAACCACTCATGCTATTTACCTGGAAATCATTTATTTCTCCTACGTTTAAATATTTCTCCTATTCTTTAAAAAAAGTTTTATAAGTCAGTTCATGAATAACGCACTGAAGAAATACTCAAGTATTTAAGAGTATAAAAATCCACTCATTAGCCTTGAAAAACAATCTATCACATTCTGTCTTTGTTAACTCTAGAAAAAAATGGGAGAGTGGGTAGGGCAGCAAACCTGATACAAGGAGCTTCCTTCCACAGAAAATGAATGTATCCTGGAAAGATCAAACCCGAAACAGGCGGCTCAGCCAGGTTCTGAGAGTGCATTCATCAGCACAGGTGCTTTGTGAAAAGGACCACACGAACTGGCTGGCATAGCTTTTTCAGCTGTTACACTTGCTACTGATTTGAGATGTGTCTTTTCACGGCAGCAAAGGCAACACTTCTTAGCGGCCACGTTATTTCATCCACCTTTTAGCCTCTGAGAAAACCGGCTCTGTTGATTTGGATAACGTAAAAACTAAGCTGGTGTCCCTCCCTTCTAGATGTTAACGGAACCACTATTAGCTTCCTTCCACACAAATTAAAAAAAAAAAAAAAAAACCATTAAGTTTAGTTACATTCCTTTTCTTCTCTCCAGCTGCTTCAAAAAATTTTTCTAATCCTCACCCAAGGACACTTTTTCACTGCCTTTAGGCATACGCCCTGACCGGGAATTGAACATGCAACCTTTCGGTTATGGGATGAGGCTCCAACCAACTGAGCCACATTGGGCTCTGCGGCTGCCTTAACGTGTTCACAGTGCGCTGCCTTCCCTGGGACACTCTGACATCGAACCTACACCCGCCAATCACACTGGAGAGCCGCAGCATGGTCCTCACCCCAACGCGGCTTCTTCCCCAACGCGGCCTGAGGGTAAAAGGCTGACTTCATAAAGGTGGGTGGGGGGGGGCAAACACCGCTCGAAGCACTGACAGCAGAAAGCTTTTGTGCCCCCCCCCTTAACACACCCGGAACGCGCGCAGAACAGAGGGCCGCAATTAGCAGAGATGTATCCGCACATGATGAATCGGGGATCTCGGCAGCAGCTGCACGGAACCAAATGCTGCACCTCATCAGACAGACATCTGCAAGTTTTACATCTGCTTCCTGCTAAGAGAACATCTGCTTCACCCGCTCAAGCACTTCCCCAGTTTCACGGCGATTTATACTTCGCCCGGTGGGCTGCGCCAAGGCCCGCGCGCAGCAGCCGGCGCTGCTTCGGACGCGGCGAAGCGAGCACGTGCTTCCGGCTGTGTCTGCGCCGGCTCCGCGGGAGGGCGGTGCTGGGAGGAAGCACGCGCCTCCCCGAAGGTGACGACAGGGGGACATCGGGAGACAAAGGAAGCGCGGTTCTCGGGACCTGCACAGCTAAAGCCGCCCTGCAGAGGTGCGTCTAGGATCGTCAGGGAGGCGCCAGAGGGGAAAAGCACCGAGAAGAAAACCGACAGCTTGGAATGAACGGTCTGCACCTTCGGCAACACACAGGGGACAAGCCCTTTTCAGACGAACCCCACCGGGTGTGCAAAGGCAACGTATCACTGGTTTCAAAAATTCGCACGCAGGTAACTTGCCCACAAAGTCTGCGCCCAGAACCGCACGTCTGCAGCGAGCGAGCGGGGTGGCCGTGGGAAGACTGACCTCGTAAATGCAGCCTGTCTCCCAGTCATGTTCACAGACCACCTCCCCGGGACACAGCGGCTCCCCAGGCCGGCCCTGGGGAGCCTGCCTTCAGTGAAGAGTGTCTGTCTCTCTCTCTCTCTCTCTCTCTCTCTCTCTCTCTCTCTCTCTCTCTCTCTCACGTTTGCTGTCTGGTTAAGTCCACACCCCTCGGTTAGAGTGGACGGTTCCTGCCCTCCAGGGGACAAGCCGTAGCAAGAGAGAGTGGCCACGCTTTGCAGTGCTGGGACGACCGCAGACGTGACTGGGCTCCCACAGGGTGGCCACCCGTCCCGGGCCTGCTGAGGCTGCCCCCTGCAGACAGACCCCGTACGTTCTAAAGACTCCTTGCTCTGCACGACCGTCCAAGGCGAAGACGTGCAGCTTCTGTGACACCAAGTGCCCAGCAGAGGGACAGTGGAAAAGGTCGGCGTGAGGAAGGACGGACTTAAGAACAGTGAGGGACCTCACTGCTTTCAGCCCATCGAGAATCCCTTCCTTATCCCTGAAGCTCACCTGCTGGGGAAGCAAAAGCTGTAAGAATTCAGTCCTTGAGCCCAAGGGTTTATTTTCCAATGAGAAAGATGCATTTTTAAAAAAGGAAGACGACCTCAAGGAAAGAGCAGCATCAGTCGGAGAGAACAAAGAGGCTCTGCCCTAACCATCATCCCACTGGCCTCCCCGCTGGGCTCTGCGTCCTCCAAGGACACATGTCCTCGTCCCACAGACGCACTCTGAGCAGCCAGTGACAAGCACACTTCCGCCGGGGACGTGGCAGGGAACTCAGAGACACACACCTCTGTGCTCCGGGAGTTTACAGTCTGGAGCAAACAAGTAAAATGTAGCAAGTGGAGCCGAGACTGGGAGAGGGAGGGAGGGGGGAGCAGGGCAGGCCTCACCGAGGAAGGACCACTGAACGGAGGAGGCCTGGGGAGGAGAGGCGGTGAGCGCGTGGGAAGAGGCTCCTGGCTGGACAGATGGCCCTCCACCCCGCCCTGGGGGACAGGGAGGAAGGAGGGGCAGCCAGCGATCAGGGAGGCTGCTGAGGCCCCTGAGCTTCCTGCCTGTGCCCCTTCCCTGCGACACGCGCTTTCCCCACCCTGCCCGGCTCACCCTTCCCCCGCTTCAGGTCTCAGTGACATCACGTCACCCAGGACACTCCCGCCCGATCCCACGGCTCTCCATCAGCCCAGCACAGCGCCCACACGACGCGAGTGGGCCACCCACTGGCCTGCGTCTTGCTCAAGGGCCACTGCCTGAAGGCAGGGGCCTGTCCTGCCGGGCGGCGCTGCTCCCACCGACAACGGTGCCTGTGACACACGGCAGGTGCCGAGCACACACTGACCAGGTTCAAGTCTGCCGGCAAATTCCAAAGGCTTTGTTATTCCCTCCAGGAGCCCAGTGTTTAAATCCAAGTTACCCAGAGACCAGGTACTGAATAAAGAGCGGGCAGCCAGTGTAACGATAGTAAGGGGAGGAAAATCGAGGGTGCTCGGGGGTCCGGACGATGGGCTGCATCTATCTGAAGCTGCCACCAAGGCCATGCCTGGGCTTCAGATCAGGGAGCTACACTGGCAGCGTAAAGTTAGGTCACTGGGTCCCTTCAGCCCGTGTCCTGATCACACAGTCGCCGGCACCTAACTTCAGCCGTGCGCCCCCACCGCGGTATCTGAGCCTTGATTCAAAACACTTGCCTTAACGAGTAAGCATTAACCTGCTTTATTCTAGGGAACCTCTCTATAAGCACTCCATTTTAAAGCGATAAAGGTGAGTAAATTTTTTCTTGACAACAAAAACTAGCAATTGTCACCGAAGGATAAGAGTTGTGACTCTGTCACAATCGCTTGTGTAAAGATGTGTGGACACAGGCCGCACCGTCAGCTGCTGGAAATCAGTCAGACACATCGAATCTGTCATTCCAACAAACCAAAGCTCACAGTATTCTGGAAAGCTCTCTATGGGAACTGCCTTTAGATTCCTCATTGATTCTTCTGGATATTCTCAGGGATCATAAACCTTTGACTTTGGAAGGTGAATTTCACCTTTGTAAGCAACTACCCATCAGAAGCCGCAGTAGTAAGTAAGGTCAAAGATCGTGACACTCTGGATCAAAACAAGGCATGTTTGGTTCAAAAACACTCCCAGCATGAAGCTTTCCTTGCAAATATACTTGTTGTAAAAACAATGTCTCATGAAAAAAAAAAAAACATCTGGAAATGCTTGAAAACAGAGAAGAAAGGCAACAGGAAACTGATGTTTAAAACACCGCAGGCCGTCCCGATGGCTTTGAGACTGGGACGCGGACACACCTCGGCCCTCGGTGGGGAAGGCACGGCTCAGGGCAGCACCTTCTGAACTGCCTTCCTTCTGTCTCTCCAAACTGCACCATGAGAAGAGTTCTTCCTGCAACCCTGTCTGCAGGCACACACAGAAGTGACAGCCCGCCCCCAAGAGCCTTGGACCCACGGGGAGGCCCCGCCCCCCGCCCTGAGGGCCACGGTTGCACAATCCCGGCTGACAGACACTCGTCTGCGTCACCGGTGACGAAACTCGCTGGACTGGAAACACTCTGACCTTATGTCACCCTGGCGAACACAAGCCTTTTTACCCCGCAGCCCAGCCTTTAGAGACTGGCTTCTCCGTGGGAAGCCACAGGGCATGGCGCTCCCCGGGCACACGGAGGAGCCCAGCACGCAGAAAGCCCGTACCTTAATGTTCGAAAACCACAGGTCATTTTCGTGCAGAGTGGCCAGGTAGACAGAGGTCAGCACTCCAGCGCAAAGGGCTACGGCTCCACCGGCTGTGAGCGACAGAATCTTCCGCAGCCTTCTGCTGCTGCAGCCTCCTGGAAAAGCAGACAGATCACTAAGTTGGTAAAGAACTGAACAGCCGTGCCTCAGACCACCACGTCTGCTGCACCCCAGCTGCCCATCACTGGGAGGCCAGGCCTCGCCCGCCCAGGACAGATGGCCAGGGCTCCCCCTGCCACCTCTGGCCAGCGCCCACCCACACACTGAGCCTTCCCCGCTGTGTCTAACTGCATGTGTCCGTCCTGCCCACTGGAACGTGGGCTTCTTGAGGAGTTGTCTGCCCCACCTGAACACCCAGGGCCTGTGTTTGGCACAGTTCAGTGACCACCATGTAGCTACTAAGTTTGTGCGATGGAGGAACAATGGGTTCCGTGTCGAGGAGGTGAAGTCTACCTACAATTTGTGATCCAGTTACCATTTGACCAGTAACTCCAAATCCCACCAAAAAGTAAAGGAGAAAATTTCAGGGATCTGCCTTAAAATAAAGAATAAGACATGTCTGACTCGTGTTTCAATATGTTAGTGAAACAAGACCCCCACCCCCAGGCCAGGCTGCCAGGGTGGCCCGCGGAGACCAGGCAAGGGGACCGTTGCTGCCAACAGTCGCCAGCCCCGAGCAAGACGGCGAGATCCCAGGCCCTCCTCGGGGCTGCGCCCTGGCTTCTGTCATCAGGGCGTCAGAGCCCTGTCACCCCATTGCAAGAAGATCACTCGTCAGACGGAAACGTCGGGGCGTCAGCCCGCGTCTCCCCGAGGTCAGGTCTCGCTGCACTTTTACCCTGTGGGAGGAACAGTTCACACGCGGAAATGAACGCAGTCTCGCCTGCCGCTTTGTCACCTACCGGACGGCAACTCCTGTTCCAGTGTCACGCTCTCCTGCTGGGCTGGGCCCTCCTCAGACACTTCCGAGGCTTTGGCTCCTTTCCTTTGCCTGATGAACATCATGGTGTGTGTCAAAGGCTCTGGTGCATGGTTCTCCCCACGGCTCCTACAGGCAGTACAGAGGAAATGCCATCCACAGGCCAGGACCGGCCACCGCGCTCCCCGCCCCCAGCGCCCCGGCAACCTTCCTGCCCTTTCCCGCGTTCCCTTCACATCTCCACCAGCCAGCAACTCTGCACTCAACACAAGAACCTACGGATGACGTGTTGTGCACGCACTGGCAGGAGGCAGGGATGCCCCCGAGACGCCAGCAGCCCCGGCCCTCCTCCGGGCCTGAGCCCCCTGCCACCGTGCAATGTCGCCTAATTGCGTCCTGCATGTTATTCCCACAGCTGCATGCCACCCAGGAGTCCTGCATGCTTGTCGTCGGCCTGGTCGTCAAAACCTGAACGGGTTGTGTCCTGCGTGGATTTCAAGGCCCGTGCTCCCTGCCCGAGTGGTGAGTGGTGCCAGCTGTGGGGCTTTGGGCGGCTTATGACTCCCTACGGGCAAACAGCTTGCTCCGTGGAAAAGAACCGATCCACGTTATGCCATTCATTCACTCGCTTGCTCATTCGTCCACTCGCTCATTCGCGCCCTCGTTCACACAAAACCACGCGCCCCACGCGCACGCGGAGCGAACTCCGGAAGCGTAGGTTCAGACCCGAGGGTCCCCTCAACGCAGGCACACAGGCTGTGGAAGCCCCACAGCGGCCACACTCGGGGCGCCACGGCAGCGGACACACACTAGACCCACGCGGGGCCGGCTCTGTGACAGCCGCGCCGACCGCGACACAGGCCTCCCGTCCCCGAGAAGTCCCGGCGCGCAGCGCGCAAAGGGACGGAGCGGCCCCGGATCACTGCCGACCAGCACGGCCGGGTCCCGGAAGCACAGACCTGTGCTCGGCGGTCCACGCGCCGCTCCGGGCGCGGCAGGACAGGTGGGCGGGGCGCCGAGGGCCGAGGGCCAGGGACTACCCGGAGCCGTGGAGCGTCGCGCACCGCCCGGAAATGGGGCCTGGGGACGATTGCGGCCGGCCAGGGGCGCGCCCGGGGAAGCCGGGCCACTGTGGCCGCGCCCATAGGTTCCGGAAGCCGTCCGTCAGCACGGCCCCGCCCCTCACGGCGCCCAATCCCGCCCCGTGCCGTGCAGGCCGGAAGGAAGCGGCGCACTTCCGGCCGCCACCTGTGCAGCGCGGGTCGGAAAGGAAGCAGCGCGCTTCCGGTCACCGTTTTGGCCGCGGGGAGCGCGGCTCCGAGAGGAGCGAGGGGCGCCTTTTCTGGCGTCCTCGTCCCCATCCTCCGACCGGCGGGCGCGGAGGGCGCGGCCCGGGGGTGAGGCGGCGGGGGGATCGAGCAAAAAGGACTCATGGGCGGAACAGACGTGTTGATTGCCGGACGGGGGGAGGAGGAGGGTATAAGGGGTAACGGAAAAAATAAAGCGCTTAAAAAAAAAGAAAGAAACGAATGCAGCTTCAGATCTGAACCACGACTTGCTACACCTTTTCTCAGCCTGAACTAGGACTTTCTCACACCTTTGTGGCGGGACATGCCGGGTTTAGACAGGACTGCAGGTGGAAACGCAAGCGTGAGATGTGACAGGTGGGCCTAGTTCAAGAAAGCCCGTTGTTTCTAGAACAGGGGTGCGAACAGGCGTGAAACGAGTGGGAACAGCAAGAATCTGCAGCACCGTAGGGACAACAGCCTTCAGTGATGCTATTAGGCCCCAATAGAAGCCTGGAAAATGAGCAACTTACTTCGCTGAGAGTCTCTGAAGGTCACAGTTCCCCTTGGTAAGATGGCATACTTTGTTAATATAAATTTAAAACATCTTATTCTGACGCCAATGGCAATGACATACACGGCTTTTAAGTATAATTTTTCCTTTTCATAAAGGTAAGAAATTAGATAAAATAGTCTGAGCTCATTACTCCCTGACTTGTGTAGACAAAACCTTAGAATGTCCTTTTCAACAAAGGCCCCACGTACCCCTATCACTGCCCACGTATCCCTCTTACATCCAGTTCTGCAAACTTACCTTCCAGCTCCTTTAACGCCTGCATTAAGTTACGAGTAAAAAGACACCAACATTCAGGGATTTCCTCATACAATGCTAAGGGTTTACATGAGGTGTCTAAATTTAAAGAAAGATCTAGAATAATGTACCTTTGTAAGGCAAACAATTTAAACCATGATTACCCTTACTGGGAAAAAAAATCAGCAGATTAAAAACCCAATATACCACAACCTTACCGATACTTGGCAGTTTGAGAACACTAGGCACAGTGCACGTACTGATGGACCCCCTGGAAAAGCGAGGCCCGCACCCCCCAGCGTGGGAGGCACACCGGGTCCCGCCGCCAGTGCCAAAACCTGGAAATGGTTCACCCATCATAGACACCTGGATTCTGAGACGCAAACCCAGACACACAACCTAACAAAGCCTACTGTATAGCACCAATTAAAAACATACTTCTCCAGGAACTTCTGAGACCAAAACTGTTCATTTTACACTGTGCTGTGTGGGAGGAGGTCTCTGTGGGAGAATACTGTGACTTTTTCTAATGTTGCCAATGTCACCAACATTCACCAAAGCCACCTGCAGCCTCGCCCAACCCAAGGACGTGGCTCGACTCACACGAGCCATTCACCATGAAAGGTGCATTGGAGATGCTTTGCTTTATATCCTGTATTATTTGCCACCCAAGGGGGTGGACTGGCCACCTGGCCACGTGCACCACAGTCAGACGTGTGGGTGGGTGGCTGCACTGCACTTCCACCCCCAGCGCTGAACCGGTGGGGCGGGGACCACGCCATCGAACCTGCATGGTAGTTAGGGCCGCGGGTGAACAAGAGGATACCATTTACAGCATCAGTTATTACTTAATTGCACATTGTGATTCCAGACAAATCGTGTGTGGCTTTAAATAGCCAAGATGATGACATAGTGAGTTACGAATTACGGATGGAGTCTGTGGGATTCCAGGAACACTTTATAACAATTACAAAGGACTGAATAATATCATTTAGCCCCGAAACAGTGCTATGAAGTTTTTTCCTTTCTGTGGTTCGGCCCCACACACAGCATTGTGCAACGGCAGTGCGATGTGTAAAATTCTCTAGTCGCTACATTAAAAAAACAAACTGGTGAAGTGTGTTTTAATGATTTTAACCCCAAATATCATTTCATCATGGGACCAATGTAAAAGGCTACTGAGACACCTCCCGCTCTTTTGCACTGAGTCTGAGAGCACTTGTGCTGCACGTGTGCACACACCAGTCATCCCTCTGTGCTCCACAGCCGTGCGTGGCTGGTGCCACCAAACCGCACCGTCTGGACCCTCAAGGCTGGGATCTGAGGGAGTCTGGAGCTTAGAGCAGAGCACTGGCACTCGGTTCTTAAGAGACAGGGGAGGGGACTGCTGCCTGTAGGGAGACAGGACGAGGGGGCCCTGAGGGAACACAGGGCCTCAGACAGGGGCACAAGTGGACAACCAGACTGACGACCCAGGCAGGTGATGGTCGCCACACTGACCGACACCGCAAGTGTGATGAGGAGACACGGACGCAGACCACGAGATGGCCAAGGGGTGGGCACCTGTGTCACCTTTGCCCTCCAGCGGCGAACACTGAGTGGTGGACAGGCTGGTCTTTCGCACCTGCACTAGGCAGGAGCTTCCAGCACGGAAGGGTTCGATCTGAAGATCGAGTGAAGAGCCATGTAGCCAAGGCAGAGCATCACAGTCAGACTGAATTTTCACAGTGATTTCAATGATCTAAATGCGCTTTCCGGTCACTTTGTAGGGCACAGGTGGACACCATCGGCAGTTTAACGAGTGACGGGGGGGGGGGGGGGGATCACAACCCTTCTGTGACCCTTGGGACGTCCAAGATCTGAAACCAACTTTCTAGGTGATCAGATCGGCATTCCCGAGACAAGCCTGTGTCTACAGCCTGTGGTTTTTAAAACTTCAAGGCAAGTGTTTTTAACAAAAAAAATTTATTACCAAAATACAATATTAAAGTCAATACATGACAAACTCCTATGAAGCAAAATAAATTACTCTAACATTGTACAGTATCTCCAAAGGTAGCTGAAGCCCAGCAGCGCTCGCCGCACGGCGGGCAGGCGAGCCCACCTGCCGGAACCATCGCAGGGAGGGGCGTTAAGGCGTGCAGCTCGCGGGGCGGGCGGTCTGACAAGATGCAGGTCGTCCCGTTTTTAACAGGACGCCGAGCGGGACTGCCGTCTCTACAGGTCAGTGTTCCAGAGTCTCGGGCTTTGGCTATAGAAGCAATGCCATAGTGTTACACAATACTCATTTCTTAAAAAAATACATGTATTCATGTCCATGGATAGCAAACTCAAAGTTCTATTAAATATACTTCATAGAATATTACTTAGAGCACCTTGCTGTACAGTAAAAAAAAAAAAAAAAAAAAAAAAAAAAAAAAAAAAAAAAAAAAAAAAAAAAAAAAAGATTAAATAAGTGTCTATGAAAATAAAAACAGGCCAAGTCTCCACAGAGCAGCCTGCGTGTCCTCGGGCAGCTCCTCCCCAGTTGCCAGGCACACAGGTGCCCACCCCTGCTGTGCAAGGAGACAGTGAACTACGGGGACCACAGCTCCTCGGCCAGGGTGACAGACCTAGGACAGAGGCTGTGGCAGGTGTCACTCCCGTTCACTGTCTCCAGGTGACCTGGAATGACAGCAGGATACCATCATTCCAGAGCCCTGGCCACTGTCGACGCCCAGGACCGCTGGAGAAAGAGGGGAAATGCTGGGCACCTGGGGGTGTTGTGATGGTCCCAGGGCACCACTGCCCCCTCCCCACCGCTGCCTTGTCCCCGTGTCTTTGAGAAACTATTTTCAACACCAACTCTCAGAACTGTCGGCGCTCAGAGTGGCCAACAAGTGCAGAGGCTTTGCAGGGCCACAGGGCCCCCCAACACCTGACGCGCCCCTAGAGGGCGCTTGGGCGGGTGACTTCCGGCCCAGCCCGGCTGCAATGCCCTCACGTGCTCAGCCGGCTTCTGCGCTGCGAAAGGCTCGCTGGCTCCTGGCAGGGGCACCAAGGCCGGCCACAAAGCGGGCACCGGGAGGTGCGGACACCCGTGGGATGCGGCCCCTACAGGCCAGGGGAAGCTTTGGAGGCTGTTCTAGGCCAGATGAGCATTGGGAGACTTGGAGCTTCTGTCAGTTTCTCCCCCCTCGAGCCAGGGGGGTTTTAAATCCATGATTCCAGACGGAAACACGTCACAATCAATGGAAGTGGTCTAAGGGAATGAAAAACGTAACTGAAAAATTCCCTGTTGAAAATTTCAGGATTTTTTGGTTATTAGTATTTTCCAAAATGATTGCAAAAAGTTAAAGCCAAGGAAATGTAGAAAACAAAATTTTTAAGGTTGCTGACGCTCAGCACCACAGGTTTCTGTGAAGAAACCCCGAGTCCCAGCCACCAGCAGTGGAGGGCTGGCTGAGTGGTGTCGGCGCGAGTGGGGAACGAGCCACTCAGGATACTTCATTCGCACCTGAAATGAAATGCAATTGTCTTACTTGTGAAAACAGGAGAAATGAATATAAATCCACACGCAGTGGACTTGGGGAATATAATTCACTATGCGTATTCCTTCTTTCTTTGTAAAAATCATGTATCCAAAGTGGGGTAACTTCCATGAATAACTCAGAGCTACCTACGCTAAAGGGGCTGCAAAGTTATAATCAACTGTTTGCTTAAAAGTCACCATGAAAATGAAAGTAAGGAAACAAATGAGCGTCTCCAGACACCTGGCGCCACTGCTGCCCCAAAAACGCGAACCCCAGTCACACTCGGACTCTGGGCAGGTGTCCGTCTGACCCGGGGCCACGGACCACCACACGCAGCAAGTCTGTCTCCGCGTCTCCGGAGCCGCCGGCGCTGAGCGGGGCTCCTGCAGCTGCGGAGACGGTTCGGGGGGAGCACCGTGAGGCGGGCCTGCGAGCGGCGCCACCCGGGCTTGTGGGCACAACGGCCTTTGACAAAACCAGGCATGAACACAGGACAAAACCACAACAGCCCCAACAGAAAACCCTGTGGTCTTGGAAATGCATCGTCATACAAACTGTGTAAATAAGGGGAAGTCGCGTTTATTTGACAGCACGTCTTAAAGCGAAAGCAGGTCAGCGGGTCTCCCACGCGTCCTCTGCACGCAGGAGAGGCATTTCCTAGGGAGGAGAAACCCTGTAGACTCGCCGGTGTTGCTCCTTGTTCCAGTTCTAAAACGACCAGAATTTTCAGAATATCTCGGCCACATCTGGCTACACCTCATCTGCCAACTACATTAATTAGCTCCAGGAAAGGAAAATCTGAAGGCAACCTTCCCGGGGTGTCCAACCCCAAGGCCCACGGGCCAAATGCAGGCCAGGATGGCTGTGAAGGGGGCCCAACACAAAATCATTTAAATTTACTTAAAACATTTGAGATCATTTTGTGATTTCGTGTTGCAATGTATTTAATGTGTGGCCCAAGACAACCCTTCTTCTTCCAGTGTGGCCCAGAGACACCAAAAGGCTGGGCACCCCTGCGAGGGGACTCTGGATCTAGCCCTTCTTCCCCGAAACGATTTTAAGAGATCAAACCATTTCCAAGGTCTGACGTCCGAGTGCAAAGCTGCACTCTTGGTGGCTTTCGCAGACACTGTCAGACAGAAGCTCGGGCTGGGTAGGCAGAGGGTGGTGGCCCGTCCCACACAGGACAGGACATCCGGGGAGGGACCGGCCTGCGCTGGGACGCACGTGATGAAGCTGGTGTGGCCGAGTGCGGTGGGTTCCCCCACTTCCTCCTGTGCCCGTAGGAACTCTTGCGAATGTAAGATAGTAATTTATTCCTTAAATGCCTACTTATATCCTAGCTTTGGATTTAGAGGTCTCTTTTTCTTTTTTTTTTTTAAGAGTAAAGCAGTATTTCCTGTATTTCCTAGGGTACCTGAAGAGGTCCTTTCGGCCTGGGGGGACACCGAGGTGCGTGGCCGAGAAGCCCCCTGCCGAGGGCCACCACCCACCGCCCTCAGGATGCGGCACCACAGAGCTGGCTGCCCCACCGCGAAGGCAGAGAACCAAGCTCTGCCTAAGACGGCGACCCTTTTACAACAACAGGTTTCAGAACAGTCCCTGAAAAACCCTTTCCCCACTCCCTCGCTTGTGTTCCTGCACCATGACAAGCTCTTAGCGGTAACCGCAGTTAAAGCTGACAAGAGGGACCGAGGGCCGACACGGGACCGCATCTCTGCCTCCTCCCAGCGCGTTTCCCTCAAAATAGCCAAATAGGACCCCCACCTATCCGTCTGCAGTTCCCGGCGGTGGCCGGGGGTTGGGGGTGCGGGCGGGCGGGGGGAGGAGAGGGCCCGGCTGCGGCGTCTAGCTCAGCTCGCGGGCAGAGCAGAGCCGTGCTCCTTGTTCAGGATGATGCTCACGATCTCACCCTCGTGCCCCTTCATGTGCTCCAGCAGGTGCTCCTTGCTCGTGGACTCGAACCCGCAGATGCAGCAGCAGAAGAGGAGGACGCAGTACTCCATCCCTGGAGGCGCCGCAGCGGAGCTCCTCTCCGCGCCGCAGGGGGCAGGGCTTGCAGGGCTCTGCCCCCCGCCCTCCAAGGGAGCCGGGGGGGCCGGCTCGGAGGGCGGCGACACGCTGCCCGGACTGCCAGGGGGAGCGCCGGCTCTTCCTTCGCGGCTGTTTGAGAGAGTCTTTCCAAGGGGCTTCCCTAGGACCCTAAAACGCCCAACGAAAGCACCAGACTTGAGCTGGCTGGAACACAGGCCTGGAACTTCGGCCGTGCCATGCGGCAGGGGCGGGTGGGACCGTACCTGCCGCTCTGAGAGATGGCGTCGTTGATGGCCTTGTTCACCTGCTCGTAGTTGTAGTTCTGGTCGCTCGCGTGCTTCCACATGTGGGACTTCAGCGACGGGGGGTGGCTGCACACGTAGCCGCACAGGGAGCACCTGCAGCGGGGGTCACAGGAGCCACGTTACACCTCCTGACGGTGACTTTGTCCCGTCGGTACAGCCCTTCCCCCGAGGCCCTATTAGGCCTCGAATTTCACTGACCCTAAGGCACATAACGACTTCAGAGGCTAAAACGCCCTGGAATGAATCTCCTAGAAACAATGAGATAAAGTACTTTATATTATGAAGGATTTGTAAAAACCAAGACAACCATCTCAGATTATGTATTCGTGTTTTGAAAGAGTTCTAATGCAGTAACATACAAATCCATGCTCTAAGTCACTTGCACACACAAATACCCTACATCCCTCTACTTTTTAAGGAAACAAAACGGAATCACAGCACTCCCAACAGGTCGTGTGTGCAGATGCAGAGACAAGGGAAGAGCTCCTGGGAGCACCTGCACACGCAGTTCCCAACCACAGTCGCCACCTCTGGGGGGCTCCCAGGTGGGGAGCGCACTGCCTCCGTGGGCGCACTCAGGGGTCTGGGCCGAAGCCCCTCAGAAGCAATGAGCTCTCGGCACCGCTGGGCAGCGCGGGCCCCTGCAGCGGCCCCCACGTCCGTGAGGAACACCGTCACGCCGCCGCCGCCATCCGTGCGTCAGGGACCGAAGTCTCTGTGGCTGACCCTCGCACGGGTGGAGGGTGCGTCAGGGAGGCGGACGCCCAGCCACGTCCACGAGGATGCACGCAGCTCGAACCCACCCTGCCCACGGTCAGCGGGGGCCAACACGGGGCTCGCTGTCTGCTGCCCACTCCGTGCGTCCTGACAGACGCAGGGCGTCATGCACCCGCCATGACGATGCCATCCTGAGCGATTCCCTGCCCTGCGTGTCCTCGCTGGTCACCTGGTCATCCCTCCTGGCCCACCATTCCCCAAAGCAGAATCTGTGGTGGGGACTTTATTGCTTTTGAGTGTGATGGATCTTTTGCTGGAATATTGAGTACTCGGCACCTGAATTACTGGAATTGCTACATTAATTTTATGAAAAGGCACAAAGCTGACAGACCCGGGCATCATCCTCTATTTCAACTAGACCGCATGTCTACCGTCCTAGGACTCAAGCTTAACATTCAAATTCTTTAACAAACTAAACAATACTCTCCTTTTTTTTTTAATCCTCACCTGGGGATGGTTTTCCACTGCTTTTTAGAGAGGGTTGGAGGGAGGGACGGGGGAAAGAGAGAGACAGAAACACCGACTGGCAGCCTTCTCATATTCCTGTAGGTGCCCCAGCCAGGGATTGAACCTGCAACCCAGGCACATGCCCTGACCGGGAATCAAACCCACGACATCTCAGTGTGTGGGACGATGCTTCGACCACTGAGCCACGTCGGCCAGGGCTAAACAGTGCTCTTGAAGCAAGCGTGTGAAAGTCTCTTAGTGCTCGACCTGCGTTCAAACAAGGGCATGAATTTCTCACACGTCCCAGGCTCCCTGCACCATGCAGCCCTTCCACGCGAGCACGTCACCCACCTGTACGGCTTGTCGGAGCTGTGGGTCCGCCTGTGGTTCCGGACGCCCACGTGCGTCGTGCTCGTGTAGTTGCACACGTCGCACCGGTACTGCTTCGGGGCCGAAGGCTTGTTCTCTAGACAAGGCATTCAGAGTCTCAGCGCACGCTCCCCTCAGACCCCCAGGGCAGCGTCTACACCCCACGCTGACGGGTGTGGACACCACACAGCACTCTGACCAAGGGGACAGGTCTGCACAGGGCATCGCCGCCCCCCCCCCCCCCTACACCTCGGCTCTCAGCAGACGCCAACGCAACACCCCGGGCCTGCAGGCGAGGCACACTGGGTTGGCTCCTACAGGACCTTGCACAGAAGTCTAACACAACGGACTTGATGCAGGCTGTTCTGCCCACTGGTAGCAGCTGAATCAATCAGAGAAAGGTGTTAGTCTAATCAACATTGGATACACTGTCTGAAGGAAACAGTGATTTGCCAACAAGCTGTAACTTAATATCAGAATCCAATGTTACAAAATATGGCTACAAAATACATGTAACAGGCTGAATACAGCCTTTTTCAGCCTGTAGGTTTCCTCTGTTTATAGCTGTCAACTGTCACCGGCCCACCTGTCTGCTAAAGACCGAGGCTGTGCACTGACAGCCAGCACCCTGACAGGTCCCGAGGACAAAAGTCACAGCTGACGTGAATGTGCAGCTCTCTGAATCCACAGGTCAACGTGCCACAGGGCGGGGTTCCTGGGCCCGGGGAAGCCTGGGAGGACGGGCTGAGTGGTGGGAGCACCAAGGCTGCTCCTGGAGACTCCCAGCCCTTCCTTCAGCCCGCAGGCACCAAGCCCACGCTGCCCACGGCTGGACTGTGCAGGCACGGACGCTGACAGAGCAGAGTGGGAACGTGCTTAGGGACGGCACACCACAGCAGAAGGAGGTGACGTGTGGGTACAAGGACAGCCCACACAGGAACTGACAAAGAAAACCCTTAGTTTATCCTTAAGTTCTCTAAAACGGAAAGCCTCTTTCACCTAGAAACCACTTTTGCCAGGCACAACAAAATGTCCTAATTTCCTGGAATAAATCTGTTACATTTACACACTAATCACGATTACGACCTAAGTATCTCTCTCAACTGGCAGGTCAGAAACGTGGACTTCGCTGTAGGCAGCACTGTTCCAACGCAGTTTAAAAAGGAGTCCCTGAGAAGGGAGCTGACAGGCCGGCCCGGGGTTCCTGGTGAGACGTGCCTGCCGGGGCGGATCACAGGGATGAGAACTGTGTGCGGCACTGGGGGTGGGGGTGGGGGTGGGGAGCCCCTGGCAGCTTTTCCAGGGGAAGGAACTGGGTTTCAACTCAAGACCCTGGGCTTCGTCCTGGCTGCCACGTTGCATGCAGTGATCACGAGCAGATGAAGTCCACTCCGGGGGACTTGGTTTCCTCACCTACAACACCAAACTCTCGGAGTGTCCCGGTGCGGTTCAGCACACCCAGGGGCACCGTGCTCACTCCATCACCTCTGCAGTTTCCTGATTCCCATGGGAAGTCCCTTGGAGTGTCACTAGCTGTGGACTCTTTGTGGGTGGAGACGTGTGTTTATAGTGCTTGGCCAACTGCAGGTTTGCAATAAAGCACAATTTATTCAAATCCCACGAGGAGACACAGAGAACTACTGGGCCCACAGCTCTGTGGGAGCCCCCGTGGACTTGGTCACTGGGCTGGGCCCCTCAGCAGCACTGACGTGGTCCCTGTACCCCAGCACCCAAAAGTGGACCCAGCTCAGGATGGTGCTCCCTGCCTTGGGCAGAACTATGTCCCAAGTACCATGACCCTGCACCTGGGAGCAGAAAACGTGCCCTGAGGTACCCGTGCCATCGTAATGGGCAGAGACTGGGACCACAGGGCCACACGTCTCCCCTCTTCTTCAATGAGATTACTAAATGGTTAAAAGAGTTTTACTAAACATGAATAATTTCTCCCTTGTTCGTAAGCTGAACACATGTTCTCCGGTCCGATGATCCGGCTCTGAAAGGTCTAGTGCTGAACGAACAAGGCACCATCGGTGCAGGTGCCAGAGGACGGGCGGCCGCAGTCATCTGGCCCACCCACTGGGGCAACAGGAGCAGCGAGGGGGGAGGCCCCAGGAGGCTGCCAAGTGGAACACGGTGGGGACACGGACACGGTGGAGCTTGTTACGGAGTGACGAGCTGGTTCCTTTAATTCTCAGCTCACGTTCATTAGCCTTTTCACTAAAACTGTTAACACCCCCTTGGACGTGTCAGGTGCCTTCCTCTGAAGACGGTGCAGAGAAGACCCGTCCCAGCCGTGCTCACCACGAGGACGCAGAGGAAAGCTGGTCTTCCTGATGACGTGGGGTTGAATGTGTGTGCCCACGTGTGGCCACCTGTGCCGCCCGCCACCACGCTTCCCCTCGCTCTGGAAAAGACACACTGAACCATGACAGCAAGGGCCAGGGGCTGCCAGGAAGGCGGCCGGCAGGGAGTGTCCTGCCCCACAGGCCCCGGTGACCCAGACCTCAGGCCCAGGCGGGGCACTGCTGAGCAGGGCTGACATTTTCCGGACATTAGGGACCCACAGTCCAAAGACATCAAATGCTCCGGCACCACCTTTCCAGGGACATGGAAGCACGAGGGTTACGGTGAGAGGGGCCCTGCGGGCTCCTCTGTGGGGAGGCCACCAACTGTCTCCGTGCGGCCGCCTCTCGCACAGGCAGAGGCTCTGCCACCAACTCCTGTGTCTGGGAGACGTCTGTGGGGACATCTGCCTGACAGGGGAGTCTGGTGCCACCATGGTGTCAGACCAGCTCTTTCCGAAACGTTTCAGAGCCAGTGACGTTTCCTGGGGTGTCACGTGATGCGCTTCCCAGGGAAACATTTCCCTCTGCGGCTGTCTCTGACTCTAACTCTCAGGCGGTCTGAACGGGAAAGTCACCGGCACCTTTTGTTTCCCATCGGCACCGCGCAGCACCGCACTTGGGAGCCAGGGAAGCGGAGCTTGGCAGCTTTACCCCGGTTCTGCGGGTGCGGCGCAGCCTTTGGATTCTGGCATCCCTCCCGCAGGAACCTGGTCGACCGGCACCTGACTTGCACAAGAGGAGACCTGGAGGTGTTTTTTTACACAGCGCAGGTAACACCTGGCAGTCGAACCTGGGTCAGGGACAGATCACGGCGGGGGCTTCGGCTGGAGCCAGAGGTGGGGCCCGCCACAGGTGCGCTGCTCTGGCAGGTCAGCTGGCTGGGGGTGGGGTGGGAAGGGGGGGAGGGGGAGGAGGGGCGCCGCTTCTGCGCTGCAGCTTCCCTGGCCTGCTGGCCTGCCGCTCAGGGGCTGACGCTGTATCGGCTCTCACAGGACAGCAGAGACGCCAACGTCGCACCTTCCCTGCTCCGAGCACTTCCCTCAGCGCTCAGGGCGTCCCCGGGAGCAGAGGCCAGACTCACGCACACCCGCAGAACGAGACAGAGGCCTGGCACCGCCCTCACCCTGAGAACACCCGTGTGGCAGACAGCTCGGGGTGTCTCCCCAGGGGGACGTGCACACGTACCTTCCTGCGTGCACTTCACCTCGGCCACGTCCCTGGGAAGCCTTGGTTCGGGGGAAGCTGCTGCAGACAAGGCGTCTGGGAGGCTGTGCCGCTCCCTCTCATGGCTCCTCAGCTGGCTCTAGAAATTGAGAGACGTTACCGGGCAGCTTCCAGCGGACACGCCGCAGCTACAGGGGCCGAGGAGGGTGCGACTGCTCTCGCAGCCTGGGACCCGGGACACGTCACCGGTGCCTCTGAAGTGATGCAGCGGACAGTCACGAGAAGACATGCGCGTGCTCACCACCACACAGAGGCCCAGAAGGACACGGCTCGTACCCAGAAACACAGCCCGCCAGCCGCCTGGCCTCCGCGAGGGCACCCTATTCCTCCGGTCGCCCCAGGCCCTCCTGGAACTGGCCCAGCGGCCCCGACTGGCCCCTGTGTCCAGAGGCCCGAGGCCACACCAGACGTCAGGAGGCAGCCCAAGTGGAGCAGAACCCCCTCAAAGGCCTTTTTACCCGATTGCCATTTTGCTGCCAACCAGACCCCTACTCCCGGTAACCTGGCAGAAAAAGTGCGCATCCCCCGTCCCAGTTAGCCCCTTAGGAGACGGAAAAAAGTGTTTTTCGGTCAACTGGCACGCCAAAGAAAAACAGTTGTGAACCAATGATCCAATGAATGTGTGTTTCCTTTACAAGAACAGCATCTCTTGCCAGTTGTGGGCGTCAAGGTCACACACAGGGTGAAAGCCACACACAGTGACCCTTGCACGCACTTAACTGCCCACACAGCGACCATGAGCTCTTGGTTCCCCTGTGCTGTTTCTCGGCCCGTTTTTCCCTCTGCAGGGAGGTGAGTCTCGGTTCACCTGTGTGGCAGCTGCAGGGAATGACCTGCACTCTGGGGCCTTGGCGAGGAAAGGCTGGTCTTTCTGGTGTTGCTGACGTGGGGTTGAATGTGTGACCGTGTGTGCACCTGCCACCGCACTTCCCCTCGCCCTGGAAGACACACTGAGCCAAGTAAGCAAGGGGCAGAGGCTGCCAGGGAGGTGGCCAGCAGGGAGCGTCCTGCCCCGCAGGCCCTGGTGACCCGGACCTCAGGCCCAACAGTGGCGCTCACTGGCTGGGATCCCCGGGGCCAGCCACCCACCCTCCCCAGGCCCGCTGCCTGACCCAGGCCGCGCGGGCTCACTGCAGCTGCCAAGCCCACCCCTGCTCCGAGGTTCTGAGGCTCCCACGCACCTTGTAGTGGAAGGCCTCCGCGCAGCGCCTGCACGGGTACAGCCGGGCCTTGCAGTGGTGCACCGTGTGGCTCTCCAGCTCCCTGCTGCTGTCTGCCACGTGCTCGCAGATGGGGCACTGGTAGGGCTGCCTCTGCCGGTGGACCCGCAGGTGCTGCTTGATGTAGCCCTTGTTCCCGCTCGCGTAGTGGCAGAGGCGGCAGCGGTAGGGCCGCTCGGCGTTCGGGATGTACTCCACCGCGCCGCCCCCCGACAGCATGGCCTCGCCGCTGGGCTGGCACTGGGCGTTGTCCTGCAGCTCCTTCAAGATGTCCTCGTCCGAAGCATTCTGGTCCGTCCTTTCCCTCAGCTTCTCGATGACAGTGAGCAAGGACACACTGATGCCTGTCTTCACCTGCCCGTCAGACAATTCCTGCCTGCCCTCCGGGAGTGCCACCAAGGAGCAGCTGCTTTGGTCAAAACCAGCCAATCCCTTCGGAGAGTCTCTGAGCGGTGACATCATCTTGGAGTATGCGGCCAACGCGCCGTCCGCCTGCCTCTGCCCCGTGTCTGGGCCCAACAGGGCCACGTTCCCGTGGGGCCCGAGGCTGGCTCTCGTGAGCTCGGCAGCCCGGACAGGCATCGTGACCAGGGCCTCCGCCGCCAGCGAGTGCAGCCGCAGGGACTCGGAGTCTGTCCTCCTCCGGCCCGGCGGGGCGTTCTCGTCAGGGGCCAGTCCCTGAGGGAGGAACTCGCTGTCCTTCTTCTCTGTGCTGCTCCAGCCTATGATCAGCCCCCCGAGGTCGACAGCGCACTGGTCAGCGCGGTACACCTCCCCTCTCCCGCCGGGCCCCGTCTGCGCTTCCGTCAGGCGCGGACTGTCCCCCTGCTCGATGGTGGCGCTCACGAGGAAAGGCTTCTGGGACACGGGCTCCTCCGCGCTGGGCAGGCGCTCCACAATCACGTTCACATGGCCCTCCTTGTTGGGGCTGCTGCTGATGATCTTCTGCGCCGACGAGAGGAGGCTGTCGGTCATCAGACTCTCCTCGGCGTCGGAAATCACCTCGAGCACGTCCTCCTCGCTAGCGTCCAGGGTCACCGCCGGGCCGAGGCTGACGCCCGCCTCCGCGCCTGGCCCCAGAGCAGGCTCGGAGGACAGCGGCCGCGAGCTGCAGATCTGCACCTGCACCGACGGCCCGTTGTGGATGCTCAGCTCGTTCTCGCCGATGGCGATGACCACAGCGTCCACCCCGCCAGGAGCAGCAGTCACGGAGGGGCCCAGCGAGCCCAGCGGCTCATGCTCGTTCTCGAAGACCGGGTAAGAGCAGCCCACCTCCCCGGCATGCTTCCAGGCGTGGGTCTTCAACATCCGCTGCTGCCCGCAGGTGTAGCTGCAGAACAGGCACCGGTACACGCCATGCTGCTCGTAGGCGTACCACGTCCTCCGCCCCGCAGCCGCCTTGGGCGCGGCAGGGACCGCGCGCGTCTGTGGGCTACGTGCACCCACAGGGAGGTCCGGGGCGGCCCTGCTCCCCCTCTCTGCGGGTCTTGGACACAGGGCGCTGGGGGGGCTCGCGCACAGCGGGGCCCCGGGCTGACCGTGACTGTCGGCGTCATCCTCGTGGTCGTTGGCCACGTGAGCCTCCAGCTCCTCTTGGCTTTTAGACGTGACCCGGCACTCAGAGCACATCAGTATCACGTCATCCTCCTGCCCGTGCTGCTTGATGTGGTCTTTTAACACAGGGAAGGACGGGGACAGGAACTGGCAGAGGCTGCACTGGTACGACATCCCCTTCCCATCGCTCTGGGTGGGAGAGTCAGGGCTCACAGGCATCTGGGGCAGCACGGCCCTTCTCGCCGCCGCAGCCGCAGGAGGCTGGGCCGCCTTAGCTGGAATCTCATCGGGTTCTGGGGGCTCAGGGGAGCACGTCCCTGCATTTGAACGTGAGCGTTTCTTCCCAATCAAAAGACATTTTTGTGACTTTTCGTGTTCCACTATCTTGCTTAACTTCTGGATAACGTGGATTAGCGGATCTGTTTTAGCTGTGCTCTGTTCATCGATTTCCAGGGAAGAGCTGATGACAGTTTCGGCCGTCAACACAGCTTCCGGTTCCCCGATATCTGGCACCAGCATGGTGACACCATTGCTCTCTTCCATACCTAGAAAGGGCAACAGACAACAGAGAGAGGGCAGGTCACAGGACAGCCACAAGTGCGCACTTCAGGAGACCGAGCGAGACTCAGGGTGGGAGCCGACCGCACCTCTCCCACAGGGAGCCCCGCGCTGACCCACTGCTGCCCCCGCAGAGAGGGGGGCAGTGCAGACCTCCTCCCCAGGGCGCTAGCTCCCATCAGGGCTGAGGAGGGGGCGCGCGCCACCTCTCATCTCCTTCTCTGGAAAAGCCTTTCCCAATCTGCACCTCCTTTTCTCTTCACCCCCCTACACCTAGCTGGACCTAATCAGTACCCCCTCTTCCGCACAACTGACTGAGCGAACACAGCCACTCCCAGGGCACCGTGAAACAGCACTTCTGATACCAAACGGAACTGCAGTTTTTTACTAAAGTCACGAATTTCTGTTTTTTTCTCTGCAAAGGACCTGGGAATGAGTAGTAATTAACTTACTGAAAGGGCCCGGTGGACTCTGAGCAGGACCGCGCACGTGACACTAAATAAAAGCCACGATGTGGTTCCTTCTTTTACTTCCTTATCTCCCTGAGGACAGACCGCAACCGCGCTGTGGGTTCCTCCAGAGGTCACATTAGTGGTCAACTATCGCTCACACGAGACTCTTCCCCCTGAAAGGGAGAGGCCTGGAAGACGGAAGCCACCGGCATCCGCCTGAGCTTCAGACCCACATGCACACAGGGCCTGCGGAACGTGGCACGCCAGGGCCACCGAAGTCACTCCACGGAGCACACTCACGGTCGCTTTCGGCCTAAATCTTACTGTTTCCTGGCGTAACTTTCATTTCAAACATTCCCTTTGGCTTAAAGTGAGATTAGCTGGTTGCCTTGGAGCACATTTTTAAGTTTAGGCTTTTTTCCAGCAACGAGTTTTGTTTTTCCATATTTTAGGTGCATTCTGGAATCTTACAACATTCAATAAATGCCAGAATTTTTAGTGGCACTAGCTGACACCAAAGACCACACTATTCTTAAACCTAGTCACAGGGTTTGAATTCTTCTTTCAGGAGGTGACCCATGGCCCCCCAAGGCTCTGACACAGCCACACACTCGCCCACGCCCACTCACACAGCTAGGCCTTCGCCTCATTCCTGCTCTCACAGCTGCACTGGCCTTCCGTGTCTAGGCCCGTCCACACCAGGCAAAGATGCCAACGGTTCACTCGTGGCTTCTCCAGCACCACCACTTGCCTCCTCCTCCGCCTCCCCACCCAACTGCACTCACAGTGGGGGAGGTACTCGGCCTGGACCTCCAGCCATGGCCCTGGGGCTGCTCTCTCCCTTCAACCACTGGGGGGAATCACCTCTCAAAAGCAGACAGACTTTCCAGGCCACAAAGCACTGGGTACCACACTGCAGAGTCTGGGCTGTGCAGCTTCGCAACCGGTCTCACCGCAGCTGCACTATCCCAGGCCACGAGAGTGTCTCTCTAACTTGCGTCACCAGCCCAGGGCAAGGTCACAGCTCTAAGTGCAGTGCTCCTTCCACGCCACCACGAGGCCAGAACCCTGTCTGAGGACCACCTGTGTTTCTTACATCCTTCCCTGGCAGGAAGAAACCTCCACACCCACCTCCAGTCACTAAAGGGGGGCCAGTGTGAGAACAAATCCATTTCTCTAGAAAAACCCTTTGTGGCTCTCTTTGGCACCTGTCCGCCTGCGGGGCCCACAGTGTTAGGTCAAGGGGACTGCTGAGTCCCCTGTAGGGCCGGCACTCGGGGCTGTATGCTTCAGTTCAGTTGTCAGCTGCAGTTCGGTGAGTAGGAGTTAACGACAGGAATCCCGAACACTCCATTCCTTGCACAAGACTCGGAGCTCAACTGCACGTCAGGCCTCCTTCCCAAAAAACATGAGCTGCGCAGGCTAACAGCCCAGGGGTCAACTCCGCACACCCCAGGCTACGAGGGAGCCACAGGCTGTCCCTCTTCACTCCGTGAGGGAACAGAGGGAGGCAGCGCGAGCCTGCTGCTCCCTGCCGTTAGTTCTGCGAACACCTCAAGAAGGTGAAATGAGGAGGAGGAACAGTTACCTTGCCTCAAGAAAAACACACGAAACAAACGCCCTGACGAGACAGTCCTGGTGCAGCTGTGCGCTCAGGGAGCCCGGCAGCAGACGCCCGTCCCCCTGGGCGCTCCCGCGCACTCGGGGTGAGTGCGGAAACGGCAGCTCTGAAGCAGACGCCACGCTGTGAGAAACACCAGAGAAACCAGCGTGGGTGCACGTGCAACAGGCAGCGCCCAAGTTAAGTCCCTGTAAAGCAAAGTCCCTGGTGCACAGGGTGGCCAGCTCGGAACAAAGTCTGCAAAGAGAGGGCTACGGTGGCCTTGAGGCCAGCTCTTTCGACGTCCAGAGAGCTCACTGAGGCCACCAGTGGGCACGATCACCTGGGCTGCACGGCGAGTGAGGTAAGATGCACTTGCATAACAAGAGATGAAAACAGAGGCGACGGACACAACCCCAGTCCAGCAGCTGAGCAACAACGGTGGCAACGCGGGTGGTGATCACCTGCGCTCAACGCAGGACAAGCGACCGTGAAGAAGGCCGCCGTGGGGGAGGGGGGCGCACGGTGGAGAGCGTGAGGATGGAGGAAGACCAGCAGATTGCCTCATGGAGCGATCCACACCCAGGAGTCCATCGTACTGTTCTACTTGTGTAAACACATTTTAAAATAAAGTCAAAGGAAGAAATTGTTATGTGCAAGGCACCCAAGCAAAGCACCAGGAAGAATGGAAAGATTTTAAATTTACCATGCTCGCAGTTCAAAAGTGAGCCGAGTGAATCAGACAAACCTGTTTGGAAGTTTGAGGGAAGTAACAGCTTTAAATGCTGCAACAGTACACGAGGCAAGACACCAGGAGGCAGGTCGCGGTCAAGCCTCCCAGAGACCACGGAGCTCTCCCGGTCTGGAACGGTGAGCCAGGCTTCCTGAGGACGGGAGGCAGACGCTCATCCCACTGGTGTCACCCAGCGGCCCCGCAGGCCTCTGTGCCAGGGGCGCACACCACTGGGACCCCGCTCTCTGCTTTCTGGGGGAGCTATGCCGTGACGGGGGCCCAGGGGCGGCAGAGGGACATCACGATGCCCATTCCCGAGCCTCCTCCCTCCAGCTCACCCTGACCTGGCTGTGTTCCTCCGGGCAGGCTGCTCTACAGGAGGCCCCTGGCCCCGGCCCCTCACCCTTCACCTGACCTGCTCCAGATAACCGTGCTATCCCCCAGTTCATCTGCCCGAGTCCCACACCTGGGCTCTGAGCACCTTTGTAAAACGCATCTTCAATCACCCAAGTTAGAGGGGGCCATTTGCATTCTTGGGGTTCTGCTGACACAAGGGTGAGACTGCCAGGCACAGCAGCCACAGCACCCCCTTTTCGGAAGGGGGAGCAGGCACACTGTCCAGGGGATGGTGGAAAGGCCAACGTGGCTGAAGGGGAACAGGGGCTTCCTGTTTGCAGCCTCCAGACATGAGAACACCAGACCAGATGCATCAAACCCGTCACGGCTGCAGCCCGGACCAGGAAGTGCCGCCCCCTTCCCCACCGAGCCTCGGATCCCTCCCGCAAAGGGCAGTCCACAGGCAGAAGTTTACAACGGACATCTTTTTCAGTAAAAGAGCCCAATTAACTCCGTTGTCTTTATTTCCTCGCACTTTGCTACGTGGTTTACTTACACACCTAATCCGTTTCTTTCAGGAACAGCAGTCAGTACGAGACTCAAAGTAAAACCGGGCAGCAGGACTCGTGCGGGCCTCGCGGGGACTGGAGAAAGGAGGGACTTGCTGTCCCGTACAAAGACAGCTCCACACGTTATACAGAACCTGTTCTTTCAGACCAAGAACTTGCTCTCTTCCAACTAGAAAAACCTGGTATAGAAGCAATGGCCAATTCTCCATTCTTCCGACCACTGTAATTCTGAAACTCAAAACATTAATTTTGTTCTGCCGAAATACAGCAGGGGCCACGCGCTCATGGCCTCCTCCCCACGGGAGCCTCATTCGGCTGCGTGACCTCAGACAAGTCCCTGTTGCTGTGGGTTCCCGGGTCGTCAGACGTAAAACAGAAGAGCAGCGCTGCACGGACTCGGGTGTCCCCGAGTTCTAAACTCCCTGTGAAAAAATCACCCTGAAACTGCTCACACAGTATTTACAGATCCACCTTACTGATGTCAGCTACAATCCCACTGATTAAAACCTTCTTAGCTTAATGTAATTGTTAACGGCCACCAAGAAAAAGCCCGAGCATAAACACCACAAGTGTATGAATTTCACAGCACAATATTTCCTAGCTGGCATCCAGCCTGAGTAACTTCCAGTTTGGCAGCTACAAGGAACACATGAGGTCCGACTGACGTGAACCAGCGTTCAGGCCTGACCGTGTCCAGCAACTACGACCAGCCAGGCCCAGGGGCTGGGGACTGTGACGGTGGGGGGCCCTGGCCTCTGACCTGCCCGCGCGCCCTGCCTGGCCCTCCCGGGAGCCCTGGCAACGGCGACGCCCTCTCCGCAGACCAGCCGAGGCACAGGGACAGGAAGTAACACACGGTTCAGGAACTGGAACCCCAGCGTGCAGGATAAACCCCCCCTTTCTCAGCACACTAGCTTCGCACCCATCTGTGAGAAGGGACGCCTATGCAGCAGCAATGCTGGAGTGAGCAGCGGCCCTCGGAGCCGGGCGGCGTGAGCCGCGCAGTGTGTCTGCTCCTCGGGAGCGACCCTCGGTGCCTGTTTCGGAGCCTCACCCAGGGCCACACGACTGTTAAGGGGCAGGGCCAGGTTTCTCTAGTCAGTTCCTGAAGTTAACAGTCCCTTGGATCAATCTTCAAAATCCAGCTGCGCCCAAGAGCAAAAGTGCGTGGTAATCAACCATTTCTCCTACCTGGTGAAACAAAGTAGTAATTTTGGAGGCGGTGCCTCAATACGCTATGGCAAAAGGAACCCTATTACCTGATGCGAATTCACATGACTTATCTCCTAAGTAAACTTTAGGATTCTGTACAAGTTAGAAGGAAAACAGCTCTGGGAACTTCTCCAATAACTGGGCATTTTACGCTTCAGCTCGGAATTTACCTAACCTGCTCAGAACACGGCAGGTTCTACTGACACCGCTTTCCACACCGCTCTTCCGATCCTAGGTGACCACACAGTTGTAGGGGTGTCCAACCTGGGGCCCGGGGCTACGCGTGGCCCAGGACGGCCACGAATGCAGCCCAACACAAAGTCGTAAGTTTACTGAAAACATCTGAGATTTTTTTTTTTTTTTTTGTGATTGCACGTTGCGATGTCTTTAACGTGCAGCCCAGAGATGCCAAAAGGCTGGACACCCGTGGATTACAGGGTGGTTCTGCAAACTTGAATTCAAACCGCTCCGTCGGCACGGGGCGCGCTCCGGGCAGCCTCCAAGGACCCGCATCCCCTGGACGCAATGTCCACCCCGGCCACGCAGCGCCCGGCTCCGGGCCGTTTTCCTATCGGGAAAGAATCGAAACGATCAAAGGGTTCCGTTCGTTTCACCGGAGCGCGCGGCTACGGCCACGTTCGCAGCCAGCGCAGAAAGCTCTCGCTCCTCGCCTGGAGTTAACGCTACTCAGGACGACACCCAAGACCAAGGCCCGAAGGGCCGCGCCTGCTCCGTGGCCTCGGACGCACGCCCCAGGCCCAGCGCCGCGCGCAGGGGGCCCCGGCGGAGGCGGCCGGCCTGTCACTCATCCGCGCGGGCCGCCTGGTACCGGGCGCCGCGGACTCACGCGGCGGGCGCTCTCCCCACGACCCGCAGCTCCCGGACCGGGGCGGCTGGGCTGCCGCGCCCCGGCTGTCCCGCACCTGCCGAATGGACGGCCGGGCGGCGGGGACGGAGTGCGGCGGCCGCGGGCCTCGCCGCGGGCTCACACGGGCTGCGGGGGGCGGCGCACATGGCCAGCGGCGGCGCCCGCAGCGGCGAAGGGGCGGCCCCGGGGCGCGGTACCTGCGGTCCGGCGACGGCAGCTGCTGCTCCGCGGGCCTCCTGGGGCCGGCCGGGCCCCCCGTGCCCTCGCCCTCGCCCTCTCCCACCGCGCTGCCGGCTCCGCGCCTCCTTTTCCCCGCTTTTCGGCTCCTCACCGGAGCTCCAAGATGGCGGCGCGGGGCCGGTCACGTGAGCCGTGGGCGGTCAGGTGACCGAGTGCGGGGCGGAGCCACTAGTGGTCACGCCCACATGCTCGCCGGGAGGCGGGGCGGCGCGCAGGCCCCTCCCAAAGGGTCGCTAGGACCCGGCTGCGCGGGCTCGGGGCGGCGCGGGCGGGCGGGCGGGCGGGCGGGGGAGGGTGGGCTCCAGAGGTCGCCGCGCCACCCTCGGGGGCGTCGGGGCGGGGTCGGCAAGTGTCCCTGCGTCCCCCCCCCCACGTCGCCGTGTCCGTGCGCCCGCGCTGTCGCTGCAGCCTCCCGGGTGCGCGCAGCGTCCTCTGCAGCCTCTGAGCCTGGCGCAGCTTTAAGTCGGGCTGGACCCTTAGTGGCTGGAACGCCCGCAGAGACCCAGCGGGGTTCGCGGGCGCCATCAGGGATGGCGGGAGATGGGCGGGGCTGGCGGGGACACCTGTGCGAAGGATGGAGGATTTTCGGGGCAAGAGCTCATCCTAGGGGCGGTGGGCCTCCATCCGCTGAGGGCACCGTGGTGGTTGCGTTGGGACCTGGTTCGTGACAAACACGCCAGGGTCCCAAGCAGCCCTGTGGACCTGGTAACACACGAAGTGAGAAAAGCATTGTACTCGGCTTCACCCAGGGGGTTGGACGATGTGGGTGCGTTAGGGACGCCGCCCGGTGCTTGGGACTGGACTCGGCAGACGGGCCACCGACAGTGGGGAGACAGCCAAACTGAAGAGTTGGTCGCAGCGCTGGACCGAGATACCGCTGGGCACTGAGAGGTGCACCGGAGTCTGTGCAGCAGGCCCTGCTGGTCAGGCGGGAGGAAGGGCCCACGTGACTCACAGTCACAGTTCAGACAGGTTCGCGGTTCCCGAGATACGCATCTCTGTACCCATTCACCTGAATATTTGGGGGCTGGGAAACCAGCAGTTAGAATTCTGCCTTTTTTTCTTTTCTTTTCTTTTTCTTTTTACAGAATATTTTCCAATTGGATGAAATACCTAAGAAGAAGGAGAAATAAAGGATTGAGTAATTTTTTTTTTTTCAATAAAAGAGACTGAGCAGGAGATTAGCGTGGAAGGGGAAAAAAAAAAAAAAAAAAAAAAAAAAAACAAAAAACAAAAAACGAAGAAACCGAGAAATACCTAAAACGGAGAATGTGAGCTCGAACAGTCAATGCTCGAGTTCCTCCCGTTCTCCTTTGCTGCCAACACAAACACTCCTCGTTCATAGCACCCCAAAGAGAGGACCTTACTTTTTCTGCAGTAAGGTCCTGGAGTCGGAAAGTGGGCAGAACTGAAATCTGAGAATCATTCGATCATGGGAGAGTGCAGAAACGTCGTGGAGAAACCATAATGATCTGGGGGGGGAATGAGGGGATGCTACACCAAGTGAAGGGAGGTGGGTGAAAGTCTGATCCTTGTGTGATGAGCCCCCTCCAGTGTTCTTCAGCTCTTTGCTGCGTCCTGGTCGGCACCAGGTTCAACTGAACTCCGGGCTCAGAGGCGTGGCCTGTGGAGGGGGAGGTGCTGTGTATTGTGGCCAGAAGCCAGGGGCGCCACGTCATTTCTGGAGCATCTAGTGATGAATGGAGTTCTGCCCAGAGTACCGTTCCCGCTTGGCTAAAGGACCAGTGGTGGTTTAGCCTGCATTTTTTAAAAAATTTTTTCAATTTTTTTAAAAGATTTTATTTATTTATCTTTAGAGGGGAAGGAAGGAGAGAGGCAGAGAAACATCAATGTGCAAGAGATACATCAATTGGTTGCCTCTCACGCCCGCAACTGGGGACCTGGCCTGCAACCCAGGCATGTGCCCTGACTGGGAATCGAACCGCGATCCTTTGGTTCGCAGGCCAGCGCCCAATCCACTGAGCCACACCAGCCAGGGCTAGCCTACGTTTTAGAGTTGCCGGATGGTGGATCTGCAGGGAGAGGAAGCCGCTGAGGTTTTGGAGATGTTGGTTACTGCAGCGTGACAGCCACCAGTGACTGACGTGCCTCCTCTGTGCCCTGAAGTCCCTGGAAGAGGCACAAGCAATGGGAAGAAACCATTCCGGGCAGACAGGAATGTCAGTGGGAGAACAGGCACCTTTGTCCCCGAAGACAGACATGGTGTGGGATGCTGAGTCCAGCAGGAAAGCCTGGGTGACTTAACAAAGCCAGGGCAGTGAAACCTCAGGTTACACAGCTAAACGGCACATTTTCAAGTCAGAGAAACGCAAAGACATTCAGACATAGTTTCACTGGATTGGTGGACATCTCCCAGAACGGCATTCATCCTGGTTTAACGAACCAATCACGGTAAGATTTGGTGCCATAGACAGGACACTAGCTTACCTGGTTATCTAGCCCCCAGCCGGCAGGATCTGGTTCTGTCTCTGCAGGAGCGATGATGGCCCAGACAGCCGAATCCCTATCTTCACACGTCCCGTTACTCCGCTTTGGGACCATTAATGAGTTGATGAGGTTAAAGGTTTTGCTGCTTCTACAAGCATCATGGGTCTGTTTACACTCTGGGAGCATCCAAGCGCAGTGCAGGGGGTGAGTTGCCATGGCGATGACAGGTTCTCAGGTGGACGAGGCGTCGAACTACTTGGAACTTGAGAAGACCGACTGGTTCCCAGGCATGAGACTTTCGAAGGACACCCTGTCTTTGGTGTCACAAGATTAGATTAGAATGGGGGGGGGGTTAATCATGTACGTCTTAGGCACAGCACAGAAAATTGGAGGAGACGGGTTAGCCTGGAGTGCTCTTCATTGTCATTGTTAGCTTGACCTTTAAAAAGCATACTTTGAATATGCTGCCTCCAAAAAGGAAAGATTGCGGAAGAGGGAGAGGAGGCAGGAAGGCTAAAAGGAGAGAGAGGGTGCGTGGCTGTGGCTGAGAAGATAAACGGACACTTTCCCCGGCTCCGGGTTCCGCTCCCGCGGGGCGCCGAGGTTCCAACGCTTTCTCCCAGCCCTCGAAACCAGAGCACAATCTGCCCTCATTTCGAGCCTCAGGTGCCTGCTAGTTGGAAGTCAGGAGTGTGAACGATAGGACCCCTCCGGGTTGGAAATGGGACTTCATCATTAAGAATAATGACAAGGCTTGATTTTATTAATGAATGAAAAGTTTGCTTGATGTAAGTCAGAAGGGAGGTAAGATTACCCAGCGTGATATACCATCATACATACAGCTGTCAGTGGTAAATTAACATTAGCTGTGGGTTCCTTACACGTTGCATCCTGAATACACACCTCGAAATGCTTCGTAATTGGAGTTCAGGTCTCAAGAATCATCATAAATTACCCATCTGACATTCATTCTCTGCCAAAAGCCACAGACCGACCTCATTTCAGTGGCAGGGCAACATCTAAGCTGTCATGTGCTACAAGGCTCACATGCTAATTTGCTTTTTACTGAGGACCCGAGAATCCCAGAGGGACACACAACAGCCGATGATGACAGGAAGGGCAGGAAGAGAGCAGGGTGCCCCCCCTGAGGACTGGGGTGGGCTCTCGCTGACTAGGATCCGGCTTACCTCTCAGCTCAGCTGGGCTGGGTTGGAGTGGCCAGCTGGTTAGAAGAGCTCAGACAGTCACATCGTCCAAAGCAGCCCTGCTACCCAGGTGGTGGGATTCTGTGCGGAGTTCCCTTAGTCCCTGGGGTGTTTTGCCCAGCGGCCACTCGTCCCCTGCCCTGGGCAAGCAGGCTGGCATCTCAGAGCAGCCGTGCACAGAGGTCCCCAGGGCAGGCCTCCAGGCCCAGCGGGGACAGGGCCAGCATAACCATGGGTGAAGAGCCGGACATGGACAGTGTCCTCACCAGGGCCTGGCAAACCTTCTCTTACCGGACCAGCGACTGAGACAATAAGTATTTCTGGCTTCCGGTGGCAGCAGCTCAGCTCTGCTCCTATAGAACAAAATCAGACACAGACACTCTTTGAATGGACAGGCGTGGCTATGTTCCAATAAAGCTTTATTTACAAAATAGGCAGCTGTCAGATCTGGCCCCAGGGGCTGCAGCTCCCTGGCTCCTGCCGTGGGTGTGAACTGTCAGTCTGTCCAGCTGCAGGAGCAGACACCAGACTCAGCCCTCAGATCCGGGGGCCAGAAGTCCAAGATGAAGATGCTGGCAGGTCGGGCATCTGGGGAGGGCCTCGTGCTAGCTGGCAGAGGGCTGGCCGGTGGTGGGAGGGTCTCTCTCCTGGGGGCTCCACGATCCTGACACCATCTCATGTTGGGGTTTCAACATACAAGCTTTGGGGCAATAGTGTTCATCGGTGGAACAGAGGAAGGCCAGCTAACAAACGTTGTTACTAAACGGGGGGAAATGGGTGACCGAAGAGAAGCCATGTGACCGGGTTGGACATGCCCCCACCGAGCACCAACGACGTGCTGGGCCCAGCCCGAGGCCCGGGGACTCGGCTCTGAGATGTGACAGGATGGTACGGTCCCCACAGCTGGTCGTCTGACACACCCCGTGTGGTGAGGGGTCAGGGGCGGGATGACTTGTAAAAACCTAGAACACGTGGGAAAAGCTGGGGGTAAACATCCAACGTTAACAGTTTGTGCATCTTCATTTCCTAGTTTTTCAACAGGGAACATGGTGCACTTCCCTGTTAAACAGCAACAGAATGCACGCGGTGAGGGGGTCTCCCTGCCTACGGTGGCACCCTGCCCTCCAGCCCCAGCCTGGCCCAGCAAGGAGGGGACAGCAGCCCCACGGCTGCCTGCCGGCGCCCCGAAGACCAGGGCTGCAAGGACGCCAGTGTTGCCCTGGGTGGCTTCTCTCTGTTAGCGTCGCCGGGTCCCGAGGCCGAGGCCCAGGGTCCCCCCGTGGGACCTGTCACTGTGAGCCTGTGGTTGGAGACCCCAGTGGGTCCTTCAGACTCTGGGCCTCGGAGACTTGCACTCCCCACCTCTGAATTTGCCTCCGGTGGAAATGTCACTGGTTCCTTAACGTCCCTTACCGTCACGTGTTCAACATGTGACCTCGAGCAGCCGGCCAGGAGACCTGCTGGCGATCTGGGCAGCGGAGGGCGAGTCACCCACTGATGCCCTCCCTTTCTCTCTGCGAGCTGCGCTGTGAGGCCCCAGGGAGCGGCGGGCGCTGGCGCTGTCCTTGGTGCTGAAGTCCAGCTTGGGGGTCAGTCCGTTCCCCGAGGTCTGGCGGGAGGAGCCTGGTCTGGGGCTGCTGCGCCTGCCCCGGCCCCACCGGAGCCCGCTGCTCACCCAGGCGTTCACCCTCGTTCCCTCGGTGGCTCAGAGCGGGTGAAGGGTCCTGTGCAGTGTGCCCGCTGGGCAGGCGTCCAGGGGAAGCTGGCTCTGGGGAGAGGCGCCCCGCAGCCCAGGTGCGCAGCTGGTGGGCTAAGGACTCAGAGCCCTCCCCGCCCCCGCACATCCCTGGAAAGCTGGACTGGGACAGACGCGGGGACGGCAGACCCGGAGCAGCTCCAAGCGGGTTTTCCAAAGCTGTCCGAACCCGGGCCAGCTTCCCAGAGGGGGCAGACGCAGAGGTTGGGGGATGGAAGAAGGGGCACGGAGTGGCCCCATATCCCTCCGTGTGTGACCTGCCCCTCGCATCATGAGCTGGGTGATGGGGTCCAGCTCACTCAGCCAGGGCCGGGACCCTGGCCTGCTCTGCACACCCTCCCAGGACACCCCCACCTCGGGGCTCCTGCGGGCTAGCACAGTCTGGGAGGGCACACCCTGGCCCCAACCCCAACTCAGCCCAGGCCTGCTTACCCGGGAGACCCCAGAGAGGATCCCGGATGGAGGGTGGCCTGGGTGGGCCCCAGCTCAGCCCCACCCCCATGACCCCTCCCAGGGCTACCCTTTTCCCAGCTCCTCCCGCCCAGGCCCCCCTCCACTGCCCCATTCCCTGTGCCCCCAACACCATCCACAACTCCCAGGCCCCGCCCCCTCCACTGACCCCTCCCCTGTCCCGCCCGCCCCCACCTCAGTCCCCCGTGGTGGCGGCGGAGGGAGACACGTGTGCCCGCGCCCGTGCAAGGACGCGCAGCCACGCCTGGCCAGGCCATCTTTAGCCCGCGCGCGGCCCCTCGGTGCGCCCAGCCGGGTCCCAGCGCCAGCGCCGAGAGCATGAGCGCGGGCTGGGAGCGCAGGGCGGCGGCGGCCCCCGGAGCGGTGCCTGCGCCCTGCGCCTCGAAGGTGGAGCTGCGGGTGAGCTGCCGGCACCTGCTGGACCGCGACCCACTCACCAAATCCGACCCCAGCGTGGTGCTGCTGCTACATTCGCAGGGCCGGTGGGTGCAGGTAGGGCCGGGCGGGGGCTGGGCAAGCAAGGACCACGGTGGGCTCGCCAGGCTGGTGGGGCGCAGCCCACGGCACCCAGGAGCTGGGGCACGTGGGGTGGGGTGAGGTTACCAGGTCCAGAGGGGACGCCAGGAGATGAGGGAGGCGGGCGGGGACTGGACTGGCAGGGCAGCATCGGACAGGGCTCTGGGTAGAGAGAGGGGTGCTGGAGTTGGGGTGCCCCCATGGTTCCGAGGGATCTGGAGGGTGCAGGCAGGAGGTTTGGTTAAGGGGCGCCCAGGAGTGAGTGATGTGGCTCGGGTGGGGATGCAGGGTTGGACTGAGGTCACCGGTCCCCCTCTGTGCCCCGGGGCTGGCAGGATCCTCGCCTCGGGTGCCAGGTCCCCACGTTCCAGGTATAGGAACTGACTGTGGAGCCCGGAGCAGGAAGGGGGAGCCTGGCTCCAGAGCTGGGACTTGATCTCGAGGCTCCCACTGAGAGGGCTCCCCAGCCTGTCGCCTCGATCCTGGGGTGACACTGGGTGACCTGGCCCACACACACCTGTGGCCGGGGTTGGGGCGCGGGGTTGGGGCGCCCCGAGGACCTGGCTCTGGGTGGGCATTTTAGTTTCTGCGGTGCGGGGGTGACCCCCTGACATGCTGTGGTCCTGAGGTGACTTCCCCATGGTCTAAGCCTGTCTCTTCCACACCCCAGCCCCAGCCCTCCTGTCCGTTTGGGCAGTCGGGAGCTCTGGGCACTCTGCACTGAGCAAAGTGCTTTCTCGGTCACCATCTCCCATAGGAAGGGTGAGAGCGGAGGAGGTCGGCGGTTGAGGCCGCGGTGCCTCCAGTGGGGGGAGGACGGGGACCCTGGTGTTGGCCACCAGGAATCTAGGCGGGGGCCTTGGAGGGGACACGTCAGGCGCTCTGCTGCTGAGGGGCGTGAGCTCTGACCTTGCACAGTCTCCTGTCATCTCGGGGCCACCAGCATCCTGGGGCTAAGAAACCACATGGGTCCCACCCTCAGGCGTGCCCTTGTTGCCTGGCGTGAGCACTACTAGTGCAGACGCCTCGTTTGGGGTGCCGGAGTGTGTGGGACCCTGGGGGCGGCACCGAAACCCGTCTGCCCAACTGGAGTTGTGCCCTGGGCGTCAGAGCCCAAGGTGGATGCATGGTGGAGAGGGCAGGACCCAGCGGGAATCTGCGCCCCTGCGTCCCCCCCGCTGCCCAGCAGGGTGCTGGGCAGAGGTCTCTGCTTTGGGTGTGCCCAGCCCTGGCTCCCGAGTCTGTCCCTGACCTACACCTCACTCAGAGAGTGGAGCCAGGGCAGCCAAGGTGGGCACGAGATGAAGAGGCGCAGAGAAGCTCACCCTCTGTCCAGCAGGGGTCACCTCCATGCCTGGGACGGAGGTGCAGGGATCCCGGAGAGAGTCCTGTGGGGTGGCACGCAGGTCGGTGGGGGTCTTCCCAGGGCGCAACCTGCCAGGCAGCCCCCAGGGGAAGGGGGCCTGAGGCTGGGCCGGCCCTGGGTTGCGCCAGGGGAAGCCCCTCCCCACGGGTCTGCTCTCCGCGCTGCAGGTGGACCGGACGGAGGTGGTGGGGAGCTGCCTGCACCCCGCATTCTCCAAGGTCTTCACGCTCGAGTACTGCTTCGCGGAGGCCCAGAGGCTGCGCTTCGAGGTCTACGACAGTCACGGTCCCAGCGGCCTCAGCTGCCAGGATGATGACTTCCTGGGGGGCATGGAGTGCACCCTGGGGCAGGTGGGTGCCCTGCCCCCTCAGGAGGGGGGCGGGTGGGGAGGCCCAGCAGGGCAGAGGGGTGCCTGGGCTGGCCCCAGGGGCCGGTACCACGCGGCTGGGGACAGGCCGTGCAGGTCCCTCCGGGGAGCATCCTGGCTCTGCCGTTTCCATGGCTCCTTCTCTGTCACAGTCCCTTATTAGTCACTTTTTAAAACGTGTCATTTTGAGCTGGGTGATACGCTCACACGGTTCAACACTCAGAGAGTGGGCACAGCCTGCCGGTCCACGACCTCCGCCCTGGGCCCGGTCTCTGCGCACCGGCAGAGACCCGAACACGCAGGAGGAAGGACCATGTGCTTTCTTCTCTGCTTGGTTTTAACGCATGAACCACGCACTGTCGTTGGCCTGCTCCTCCCACTCCAGCTCCCCGGGGGGCAGGGGCGCCCCATCCCACCCTCCGCACCACCGGTGTGAGCAGAGCCCGGTGCGGGCTGCGCCCAGCACAGCCCACATCTGGTGCTCACACGAGCCAGGGGGCACCGTTTGGTGCTGTGTTCAGCTGGACATGTAGACGGTACAGGCGGAGACGGATGATGCATCCAGACCTGTGTGCCCAGCATCCCCAGATCAGCCAGGATGCTTTCCCCACCAGCAGGCCCCCCTGGGGGTGGAGTGGGCCAGCTAAGTGCTGACGCCTGTCAATGCCACCGTCACTATCACCGTGGAGATAGCTGAGGACACTCTGAGTCCCCCCAGGGAGGCAGTCAGCAGCCCTCCAGCAGCCATGGTGGGGGAGGGGTTGCCATTCACCAGAGGAGGACCCCAGCCTGCCCTCCGCAGCCCGTTCTAGAATCTCATGTCCGTGAATCGCACAGGATGTTTGTACCTGTGTCCGGCGTGTTTTGCACAACACGAGGCTGCTGGACCACCCCCACCCCCCGACACGCTGCCTGGGCCGAAGTTGGTGCAGGGCTCCCCCTTCTGTCGCCCGTGTCTCAGATAAGAGGAGTTAGGAAGGACTCAGCCCTGAGAAGGGGCAGCAGGGCAGAATGCCCCGGGGTGCCAGCCTGCCACCTGCCATGAGCACGGAAGAGGACAGCTCACACACGGATACATGGGACACATGTGTGTGCACAAGCCCACACACAGGCACACACGTGCTCACGTGCACACGCAGACATGCATGCGCAAGCTCGAGTGCACACACATGTTTGTGCATACACGCCATGCACACGCAGACACACACTCAGGCACCAGTGCAGCTCCGAGGACACGCATGTCTGGACGTCCGCGTGGCCTTTAGACAGCAAACGAGAACTTCCTGATCTGCAGCCGCCCGGGGCCCCACAGGCGAGGACCAACCGTGGGGGGGGGGGGCGCGGGAGGAGACACTGGTCTCAAACCCCAGTGCCGTGACCTTGAGGCAGCCCCTGACCTCTGCCTGAGCCTCTCCACCTGGGAAACAGGGCCACCTGGGCTATGGACGCGCCGAGTGTGACTGAACCGCCCGCCCACCCCAGAGCCACGGGCAGGAAGCGCTGTTGGCCACTCGCTGTTATCAGGCCAGCTGTCCCTTCTTCCTGACAAGCGCGCCCAGACGGGAAGCCCACAGATGGGAGAATCGGGGGGGCGCATGCGGCCCCCACGCCTTGCCGAGAGCGTTCCCACCCTAGGCCTGTTTTCTCTTCTGCACAGAGTGTTCCCGAGCGCTCGGGGGCTGCTAGCCAGGCAGCCCCTGATGGGGGCTGGGGTGCATCCTGTCCCCCATCTGCACACAGCCCCCTTCACCGTGGTCACCCCAGCCCCCCCCCGAGACAGGAGCCCGTGTGGGGTGGGCCAAGTAAGTGCTGACGCCTGTCAGTGCACCGTCACCGTCACCGTGGCGATAGCTGTGGGCACTCTGAGTCTCCCTGAGAGGAAGTCAGGGGCCCTCCAGCAGCCATGGCGGGGGAGGGGTCGTCATGTGTCAGAGGAGGACCCCAGCGACCCGATGCTGCAGACGGCATCCCTGTGTCACCTCACCAGCCCTGTTCAGGGCCTGGAGCCTGACGGGGAGGTGGCCAGGCAGAGGGACAAGACTCCAGGGCAGGAGGAGGGAGAGCTGGGCTGTGTTCCCTTCATCTGGCTCCCGCCTCTGCACCCCGACCACCAGCCAGGGGCCGCCCTAGGAGCCTGGTCTGCAGACGCCTGACACAGGCCCAGTGCCCAGCCTCGTGTGGCCCTGGGCGGTCTCTCTGGTGCCTCCTCTCTGAGCCTCAGTTTCCTCCTCTGACACGTGGATGATGGGGGCCCGTGCGGTGGTGAAGTGACAGTGTCAGGCCGAGCTAGAAGGATGTCCCCAGCGAGGGCTGGTGACTGCCAGGCTCCGAGGGCACAGGGCCCTGCGTAGCAGGTTTGGAGGAGCCAGGCCACCAGGGTGAGGAGACAGGGAGACAGGGTCCCCAGGGGGCAGGAGCTGACCCTTTCGGGGCCTCCCTGACCTCCAGATTGTGGCCCAGAAGAAGATGACCCGCGCGCTCTCCCTGAGGTCTGGCAGGAACGCGGGCAAGTCCACCATCACGGTGAGCCCCCCTCAGACCCGCACCCCACCCTCACTGCAGCCCTGAGGGTCCCGTCCATACTGCCAACCAGGGAGGCCCCGGGGCGGGGGCGGGGTTAGACGCCTCCCCTCCAGCCTCCGTGGGGCTGCCATGGGGCGTGGGCAGGTAGGGGAGCCCCATCGGCAGAGCTGGACCCGTGGCTCTGCCCTGCCCAGGTCACAGCTGAGGACATCTCCACCAACAGCGGGTTTGTCGAGCTCTCCTTCCGGGCCCAGAAGTTGGACGACAAGGTGAGTGTGGGCAGGACCGGGGATGGGAAAGGGAAGCCTCCGCCCTGCTTGGCCCCTGCTCCAGGGCTCTGGCCTCAGGGAAGGCCGAGCTGTCCCTGAGGAGCTGCATGGGGGCCACCTCCCCGTGTGTTTCCGTCACTGCTGTGAGCCCCGCCACGCCCATCAGGCATGGGGGCAGGGAGAGGCCGAAGGACAGCAGGCGGCGACGGGGCCCCGAGTTCCAGTGGGCAGTTCTCAGGAAGGGCTGCAGCCTCGGTGGATAGCCGGGCCGACAGAGGCCCCGGGGTGAAGGGTCGGCGGGGTCGGCAGAGCAGGGCCCCACACCCTGCTGCTCCCGTAGGACGTCTTCAGCAAGTCGGACCCCTTCCTGGAGCTGTACCGGGTCAACGAGGACCAGAGCCGGCAGCTGGTGCACAGGACGGAGGTGAGCGTCGCTGCCCGGCCCCGCACACGGTGCTGTGAGCCAAGGGACCGAAGGACAGCCAGCCCCGTCACTCCCCCGTGGCCCCCGGGCTGTCCGGGCGTCACCTGCACACTCACCCTCCCCTGGGGACGGGCAGCAGCCGATGGGTGCGGAGCCACACTGTGAGAATTCAGTGCTGGTCCCACAGTCCTCACCTGCGGGCGCCATGCTTGCAGACGGCACTCCTGGGGCACTTCCTGTTTAGATAAATTAGCGTCAGTTCTTAGAAAAGAGCCTATTTAAGGGAAAGGTGCCTATTTAAGGAAAAGGTGTTTCCCCGCGGAAACTCACATATCTCTGGGCCTGGGGTCCCGCCTTCCCGCCCACAGGTGGTGAAGGACGACCTGAGCCCCGAGTGGGAGCCCTTCAAGGTGTCGCTGAGCTCCCTGTGCAGCGGTGACGAGACGCGGCCTCTGAAGGTGGGGAGCCAGCCAGCCAGCGGGCGGGGGTGGGGACCCCAGGCAGGGGGACCTCTGGGGGCCGATGGCTGAGCGGGCTGGCTCCGCAGGGCCTGGTCTGGGACCACGACGCCCGAGGAAAGCATGACTTCATCGGGGAGTTCACCACCACCTTCGCGGAGATGCAGAGGGCCTTCAGGGGGGGCCAGGTGAGCCGGCCCCTCCCGGTCGCTGAAGCTCTGGACACCGGGCCCTGACCCAGCTTCGAGGGGGCCGCTGGGGGCACAAGCCACAGGGGGCAGAAGACACCGCGTTGGCGGCCCCTCAGGCCTCCCCGGGCCCCTCGGGGGTGGGGGGTGCTGGTCCTGGCACCCCACACGGGGCTCCCTGCCCGTCGCTGTCCCCCAGGCCCAGTGGGATTGCGTGAACGCCAAGTACAAGCAGAGGAAGCGCCATTATAAGAATTCCGGGGTGGTCATCCTGGCAGAGCTGAAGGTACCCCCTGCCTCTGCCTGCAGACCTGTCCCACCCCCCACAGCCAAAGGTGACCCCACCCCCGAGGTCCCCCAGTGTCAGAGGAACTCTCGGGGGGCCTCACCCCTGATGCCTGCTGGTCCCCAGTATTCGGGGGAGTTAATAGGCGGGGCTGAGGGGAGGGGGAAGCAGAAGGAAACAGGACACCCCTGCCACCCCTGCCTCAGTCCCCCTGGGGTGGGGCGCGGAGTCCCCAGCAGGCCCTGCTGACCCCACGGCCTGGCAGTGCTCCAGGGTCCACTCCTTCCTGGACTACGTCATGGGCGGCTGCCAGATCCACTTCACGGTGAGTCCGCGGGGCCGCCCACCAGGCCAGCGCCCCCTCCCCACCCTGGACGTGGCTCCACGCTGGTTGGGCACCCAGGACGGAGGCTCGAGAAGACACGGGGACAGCGGCGGCCTTCTGCTGGGCCTGGAGGCCCCTCCCCCCGCTAATTTCTCCTGTGCCTGTTCCTGGGGCCCTAGTTCTGTGCAGGGGAGCCGGGCACCCTCAGGAGGGACGTGGCGAGGACTGACCCTCCACAAAAACACAGTGACAGGGAAAAGACCTGAGGAAAGATGTAGGAAGCATGGACTCCCAGGGGCCACACAAGGGACAGCCCTGGTGGGTGGCCCCGGTGCAGCTGGACGGAGAGCCCAGGGCTCCTTCTGCTCATGCTCCGCTCCTGCAGCGTCACCGAATGACCCAGACCCCCCTGAGGGCTGTGACCGAGTGGGTGCAGGGCTGGCCCCTCAGGAAGGGCAGCAGGCGCAGTAGCAGCCCCCAGGCTCAGCGAGCAGCTCTGGGTGCAGGGAGCACCGACAGGTGTCCCCACAGGACTCCTTGCAGACCCCGGGAACCACTCACTGTGACAGGCCCCCTGGCTGAGGGGCCTCAGCTTCCCTCACCCATCAAGTGGGGGTGCAGGAGCCCCCAGGCCAGGCGGGAGAGGGGCTCCAGCATCACCGCGGGGCCTCCCCAGGTGGCCATCGACTTCACGGCCTCCAACGGCGACCCTCGGAACAGCTGCTCCCTACACTACATCCACCCCTTCCAGCCCAACGAGTACCTGCAGGCCCTGCTGGCCGTGGGCGAGGTCTGCCAGGACTATGACAGGTGCACCCCCACCGCCTCTCCCCCACGGGCCTGCTCCGCGCTGCAGGCCAGGCAGCCCTGCGTGGCCGACCCTGCGGGCGGGTGCCTCTCCCCGGCGGGAGCGGTGTCGGAGTCTGTGTGTCCACAGGAGACTGGCCCTCAGCTCAGGGCACTGCTCACCCCTCACATCCCCCAGGGGGCCTGTGTCCCACTTCACGGAGCAGGGACTGAGGCGGGGACAGTGAGCCTGCTGTGTGTGTGTGGGGGGGGGGTGTTTGGGCCACCGGGGTCCCGCAGGCAGGAAGGTCGGGCCGCCCCCCAGCGGATGCCCAGGCCTGGAGCAGAGGTGGGAGGTGTGGCCTCCGAGTGGGTGGCTCTGTCTCCACCCGCCTGCACCAGGCTCCTCACCTTACTGTGCCCTGGCTCCTCAGTACTCTGAGTGCAGCCCAACCCACCTGCCCCCCTGCCCCCCGCCCCAGCCCGCCCGGGGAATCAGGGACTCCTGTGACAGGGCCGCCTCTCTTCCAGTGACAAGAGGTTCTCGGCTTTGGGGTTCGGAGCCCGGATCCCTCCCAAGTTTGAGGTAGGGCATCTTGGGGGCAAGTCTTCTCTGCACCCTGCCCATGACCCCTGCCTCCCCCGGAACCACTGCCATGGGACGGGCGCAGGGAGCCTGCCAGAGGGGCCAGGAGACGAGGAGAAGGGGACGGTAGTCTGGAGCCCCAGTCACAGAGAACAGTCCAACTGGCGTAGGCAGAAAACCACGGCAGCGGGCAGGCAGGAAGTCAGCGGTCACGCAGCTCAGGGCCCAGTCCTGCTAGACCAGGGGCTGGACAGATGCCTGGGGCTGTCTGTCTGTCTACTGTCTGTCCTGGTGACTCCCTTCCAGGGAGGCGAGTGGGCTGGCAGGTCCCTTTGTGTCCCTTAGGTGTCCCACGACTTTGCCATCAACTTCGACCCTGAGGATGACCGGTGCGAAGGTAGGAGCCCCGGGGAGGCCTGGAGAGGGGCTGCCGAGGGCCCAGCTCACCCGCTTCCCCCGCAGGCATCCAGGGCGTGGTGCAGGCCTACCAGCGCTGCCTGCCCAGGGTCCAGCTCTACGGCCCCACCAACGTGGCTCCCGTCATTTCCAAGGTGGCCCGCCTGGCCGCGGCCGAGGAGCGCACCGGCGAGGCCTCGGTAGGTACTCCAGACCCTGTCCCTTAGGTCTCAGGGTTTCTTCAGGGTGTGGAGGGCCCCCTCCACACCCGGGACCCGCAGACCCCTCCTCCTCTGGCCCCAGCACCGACTGTAAGGAAGGGGTCACCCCAGGGTCGGGGGAGCAGTAACGTGGGCACAGCTCAGACTCTCTCCGGAAAAACTGGAAACCCCAGCGAAGGGGTGTCGGCAGTCCCGCCCAGGTCGTCTGGGGAGAAGGCTGCTCGTGGACTTGGGAGCTTGGTGGAAGGGGGGACGGGGACACGGCTGCTCCGAAGGGTCCGCAAGGGGCCACCACTGAGCCCCTGTGTCCCCAGCAATACTTCATCCTGCTGATCCTGACGGACGGCGTGGTGACCGACATGGCGGACACGCGGGAAGCCATCGTGCGCGCCTCCCGCCTGCCCATGTCGGTCATCATCGTGGGCGTGGGCAACGCCGACTTCACGGACATGCAGGTTCTGGACGGGGACGCCGGCGTCCTGTGCTCCCCGCGGGGCGAGCCCGCCCTCCGGGACATCGTCCAGTTCGTGCCTTTCCGGGAGCTCAAGAGCGTGAGTGCTCAGGGCCAGCAGGGGGTCAGGGCCGGGCCCCGAGGGGCCCCTGTCCTGGAGACTGAGGCAGGTCCCCCCGGGCAGTGCACCAGGACACACAGGGCCCACGCTGACCGTCCCCTGCCCTCCCTGCTGTGAGCAGGTCCTGCGCCTCATCCCATCAGCTGAAACCTTTCTGTTATGAGAAATGTCAGGGCCACCCCGAGGACGGTGTCACACTGGCCCCAGAAATCCTGGAGGCTTCCTCAGTCACCTTCCAACCTCTTTGTGCCAAAAAACATGTCACATGACCATGCAAAGGAAATCCGTGTCCTGCGGACATGCCTGTGGCCTCACTGGGGCGCATGGGGCTGGTCCTGGCCGTGAGGACAATGCACCTTCAGGCCTCGGCCACGCTATCCCCTGTGCCTGGGCAGCTGGAGCCCTGGGACCCAGGGGTAGGGCCCCATGAGCGCACACACCCCCCCAGAACAGTGCCCAGGGCCCCTCCGATGTCCCTTGCTGTGTCAGCTGCCAGTGGGACAGCCAGGACATCAGAGTCTAATATTTTAGGATTTATATGCTTAACACAGGCTCACCTGGCCACCAGGTGAGCTCCTGCCTGGGGTCCCCCAAGCTGATTCCACACCACGTGACAGGCGGAGCTCCAGAGGTGGGGCGTGAGCAGGTGGGGGGTGGAGCCGGGGAAGGCCACCAGGTAAGCAGGCCGTCCCACTCCGCAGGCGTCCCCGGCAGCGCTGGCCAAGTGCGTGCTGGCTGAGGTGCCCCGGCAGGTGGTGGAGTATTACAGCCACAGGGGGCTGCCACCTCGCGGCCTCAGCGCCCACACACAGGACAGCAGGTCGGGCCCCGCACCCTGAGCGCCCTCAGAGGAGGAGCGCCAGCTGCCTCCTGTCTCCAGCACCCCTCTGGTCCCTTAAATCCCTCCTGACCTTCCAGGGGCCCCCTGTCCCCCAGCCCAGGCCCACCCCTCGTCCTCAGGGCCCTCAAGGCTAGAGGATGAACCAACCCAGGCCCCGGGAAACCCAGGAGCAGGAGCTGAAGGGGGTCTTGCTTGGCATCTGACTTCATAGGGAGGGGCCAGCAGGCAGCACCCCATCACTGAGCACTGAGAAACCTGGCCCCCCCCCACCCTGCCTCCACAGTCAGGAGACTGCTCCTCCCCCTCCCTGCTCTGTGTCCTGACCCCGTGCCCTGTCCTGGGGTCTGCAGCTGGGGCTCTGGTGCAATAAAGGCCCTCATTTCCTGCAGTGGTCTGTGCCTTTACTGCCCACCCCCTGCCGCCCCCTGCAGCGAGGGTGACCCAGCACCAGAGGGCTCGGGGTGGAGGGGGGACCGAGAATCTGCCCCTCCCAGCTCCACCCCAGACAGGGACTCTTCCAGCCTTTGGCTTGCTGCTCGGGGTCCCTCCTGGACTGGACGCCTCCCAGGAGGGCCAGACCCTGGGGGAGCCATGGCCGCCCAGCTTCCAAGTGACCCCGCCAGGCCCAGGTGGGGAGGGGCTGCCGCTCAGGGCCTCCCTTGGCCTCTGCCTGCACTCAGCCTGATGAGTACCTACTACGCAATGCAGGTTACAGGCTCTGTCCGGGGGGGGGGGGGGGCTCCACCCACCAGGGCCTCCCAGCCCTTGGGGGTGGGACTCCAGCTGAGGTTCCCCCGAACTATCTTGACTGGGAGAAACAAACTGTCCTGTCCCTGAATCCAGGGCCACCCTCCACCCCTCCATCCATCCATCCATCCGACTTTCTGTCCATCCATCCACTCCGGGAGCCTATTTTTAGCTCTTGATTCATCTCCTGCTAAGCAGGGGTAATGGGCATCACCATGGTAACCGGGCCACGCTGAATTCTGGAAGGGCTGATGCTGGTCTTTGGCAGTGGAGCGGACAACCAAGAAGCAGCCTCACTCTGCACATCTGGGCAGCAGCTGGGTGCAGGGTGGGGGGCGGGGCTGTGGGTCCTGAGGTGGGGGTGGCAGCCCCGTCCCGACCCGGCCGCTGAGGCCACGTCACGGGACACCAGTTTCAGTGGCTGGGAACCCCAGGCAGGCCTTGCACTCCACTGGGGGACAGAGCCGCGAGGTGGGTCTGGGGAGATCTGGGGGGGAGGCAGAGGCCATGGAGGGGTCAGCAGAGAAGAGGGGGCATTCCTTGCTCAGCACAAGGCAGCAGGGCCCAGGGAGCAGCCCTCAGGCCAGCAGAGGGCCCTGCTGAGCTGGGGGTGGAAGGGCGAACCCAGCACGGCCTCGGCCACCCTCCCAGGGAGCCACGGGGTGAGTGTGCCTTCTCCCGGAATCTGGGCGGACTTGGGTCCTATGTCACTTCCCAGGCTTGGTCACGAAACGCCATGCCGTGGCATGCTCACTCTGGACACCGGCTCTTGGGACACAGGGCACCCAGCAAGGAGGCCCAAGGAGCCCGGGGAGTGGGTGGCCACCGTGACCTCCAGCCTGCTGACTCCTCCCGGCCGCTGCAGGAGAGACCCCGCACCAGAGCCACCCGCGGGTCCCTCCTGTGTCCCGACGCACGGGAACGGGCAGGCCACCCTGCTCCTTGTTGCTTTCAGCCGCCACGTTTCCGCGTGACGCGCCGGCGGCCGCAGACTGACACACTGCGCGAGCGGGGCAGGGGGTCTGGTAATGAACACCGCGGGGCAACGCGGGGCTTCTCTCTCGCTCTGCAGGTGGTTGTGCCAAAGCTCCATCTCTTTGCCTGTGAACGTGCCCCGCTGGGGCAGGGACTCGGGGTCAGCGCCCGCCCCTCCCTGCCCCAGGCTGCCCTGCCTGCTGTCCTCAGTCAGGCGTGGGCGGCGGGGAGCAGGCACAGCAGCCGCTCCGAATCACGGCTGTTCTTTCTTCTGCTGCGGAGAGGAAGCGCGGCAGGAAATTGTGACTAAGTGCTGGTAATTGGTGCGGGGGCGCGCGGCTGTCAGACGCAGAGCCTGGCGCAGGGCCGTGAGCACAAGCCGTCCTCTGCCCGCCAGCCCCACCCCTGCGTGGCGTCACTCTGAGTGAGGGCGGCGGGACCCTGGCCTGCTGTGGACCCTCGCCCCCGTTAGGATGTTCAGCAGCCGCCCAGCCCCCACGTGGGAGTTCTCCCCCTGGGGTGCTTGCCAGGTGCGCCTGGAACCGCAGGCGCAGGCGGTGCGCGTGCACAGCAGCCCCGCCAGCGCCCCTTTGTGAGCGGCCGGGCTGGAGCCTGTACCCAGCACCCCAGGCCCAGAGCCAGCAGGCCCTGGCGGTGCACGTGTGCGCATGCACATGTGTGCACACGTGTGTCACGGGTGCATGTGTGTGCACATGCTGTGTGTGCACGTGTGTTGTGCGCACACATGGGTGTGTGCTTTATGTATGTGTGGGTGTGTGCAGTCGGGTGGGCTGGTGGGTGGGTAGGGGTCTTTGTCCTCCGCTGCTTTACTGAAACCTGTCCTGACCCCGCAGTCACCCCAGGGCGGCCCACCCCCTCTGCGGCACCTGGGGGCTGGCCACAGGCCCTGGGGTCCTGCGGGGACGTGCACTTCCTGGAGCCACTCAGGGTGGGTTCACTGAGAGCAGGAGACGCAGATGCTTGACCAGCAAAACCTTCCCTGCCCTGAGGGGAGCTGGTCTTGGGGACTGGCGACAGGGTAGCTGCAGGTGGGCGGGGGCCCGTGGCCGGGATGAGATACGAAGACAATGTCTGCCCAGCGCCCAGCCGGACCAGGCCAGACGGCTGCGGCCAGTGTGAGCCTCAGGCCTGGGGTGAAGGGCAGAGCCTCTGAGGGCGTCGCCAGCAGGTCAGCGCGCAGTTTAGTAGGTCCCCGTTTTAAGTGGGAAGAAAGTGGGGCTAGACCCTCTGCCCAGCGCCTTCCCTGGGGTCTCGGGTGTGAGCTGACCCCTGGCCCAGCTTCAGCTCACCCTCAGGAGCTGGCGAGTTCTCCAGAACCTGGGGCGCAACGGCGGAAGGCACCACGGTGGGTGTCGTCCAGGCTGCGGTCCAGAGCCCGCCCCACTGTTGAGCAGGGGGCCCTGGGGAGGAGGGGGGCTCCCAGGCACAGGAGGGTCCCAGCAGAGACCACCACCGGGGGGGCAGGGATGGACAGGGGTGCCCGGGCCGCCAGCGCATGCTCTTTGGACAGCTGCTCACAGACCCGGCTCAACCCAGGGGTGAGCTCGCCCCACCCCGCCCCCGCACACAGAGGTCCGGCGCCAGGCAGGGCCGCAGCAGGAGATGGGGCCGCCGGCTCTGGAGGGCGTGCCGGGTGCAAGCAGGCAGCATGTAAACCACAGAGCCCTGGAGACCGTCCCCGAGGCCTGGCAGAGACACGGGCACGGAGGGCTCCACCAGCCTGTCCACGTGGACGCGTGGACTCTCACTCCCACGGCCGCCCCGCGCCCCTGGCTGGGCGCCTCCCATGTAGGGCGGCGGCTTGTCAGCTCGCGCCCCGGGTCACCTTTGGTTCTCAGCTGTGACAAAGGAGGAACAGGGCTGCCCAAGCCCGTTCGCTCGCTGTTTTCCCTCCTCCCCGGCTCTTCGGTGGTTTCTTAAGTGGACGCAGGGAGGCTTCCTGGTTGTCTGCTCCTCGCATTTTCCCCGGTCCTGGTTTGGAAAAGTCCCACACTTTTCTAGCCACGTATTTCCGCGTTGGGTATTTATCCGCGTCTCCTTTCTGCCCTGACCCCCACGAGAACGTTCTGAGTCTGGTCACCCCTTTCCGGTCTGTCAGGGACCCTGGTTGTCGTGTGGGCGTGATCGATATTCTTTTACACAGGTGATCTGTGTTTCATTTACCCTGATGCTCTTTCTCTGCCCAGCACCCTGTTTGCACCTGTCTCCCCCTCCTGGGCCCCCTGAGCCCCTGCACCCCAGGAAAGCCAGGCACCTGACCAGCCACATGCGGCTCACCTGCCTAGTAGGTCACTCCGATTGGCTGGCCACCAGGGGGCGCTGCTCCTAATGCCCACTTGCCCAGAAGCGGGGCTGCCACTCCCAGGGGACCCCCAGGCCCTGGACCAGGGCCTCAGGCTGGCCTCCAAGAAGAGGGGACCATCCCTTGGGCCTGCCAAGTCCTGTTCTTAGACTCTCACCTGGGACCACCTTGGCGGAGGGAAGCTAAATGCCACTTGTCCCTGCAGCGGCTCAGGGAAGCCAGGGCCCTGCCCCATAAGGCCACAGGCCCACCAGGACCCCAGGTGGGACCCAGCACCTGTGCCCTCACACACCCCACCACCCCCAGCACCCTTCCCTCCAAGAGGCAGAGACGCACCCGCAGCACACGGAGCCCTGCTCAGAGGGCACCGGGCAGCCGCCTGCTCGCCCACCTGGTGGCCTGTATGGGGGGCCGAACCGACTTCTACTTCAAACAACTGTTTGCAAAGCTGAGGGGGGCAGACCTGCGGACTCCTGGACTGAAAGTTAGACACGTTCTTTTTTTTAAAGATTTTATTTATTTTATTTTTAGAGAGAGGGGGGAAGGAAAGGAGAGAGGGAGAGAAACGTCAATGTGTGGTTGCCTCTCATGCGCCCCCTCCTGGGGACCTGGCCTGCAACCCAGGCATGTGCCCTGAGCAGGAATTGAACCAGCGATGTTTAGGTGGGCAGGCCAGGGCTCAGTCCACTGCGTCCGCCACACCAGCCAGGGCAGAAAATTAGACATGTCCTTTAGCATCGGGAGGCCCTCCCTCTCTCCTCTCCTGTCCCTGTCCCGTCCCACCTCACAAGAGCCGCCCGCTTGCTCCGCCCATCGGAACGCAACGTGGGTTTTGCCTGAATCGGTGTTTCCGGGACAACTATTCTTTCTGATCCGAAATAAACGCTGGTTGCCTCTCCCTTTGGCTTTTTGTTTTTAGATAAAATAAAAAGGTTAACACCACATTCACACTCAAGTCCAGGGACTAGGGTGGGCCAGGGTGGGGATGGTGGTGGTTGGTGGGTGCTGGGCGGGGGCACTGGCAGCTGCCCTCAGACCCGGACCACAGGGCGTGTGCTGCCAAGAAAGCTGTTGGGGCTCAGGGGAGCCCCCAAGCTGGAGCCGGTGACTGAGGCCACCCATCGCAGATTGAGTCCTGTCCTGGAGGCCCGGCTACAGGCTGTGACAAAGCAGCAGGTGCAGTCCTGGGCCACCAGGGGGAGTGAGACCCAGGTGGGGTGGTCGGCAGCGGGCACCCCGCCCAGCTACGGTCTTTCACTTCCATCAGGGTGTGTCCTGGAACTGGATCACCCACGTGTCCCGCAGGGACATGTTGTGAGGTGACCTGGGTGGGGCTCGTGCCTTGGCGAGGAAGCCCAGGATGGAGCCGAGTCTGGGGTCCCAAAGGTAAGAGGAGGGGCCTGACCAAGGGTGGGCACCAGCCGGCCAGACCCATGGGGAGACACCACGTGGGTGCCCTTCACTGGATGAGAGTGACCGGGGGCCCCAGCTGCTCTCGTCCCCAAGGTTCCCGATACCGACAGCACTTTTCTCCCGGCCCCTGCCCGGCCTCCGAAGCCACTTCTCTCCGCGGGCATCGAGCCTGGAAAGACCGGAACAAACACTCCCTGGGTCGGCTGGCTCTTGGAAGTGGCCACCCGAGACGTGGCTGCCGGCCCAGTCACCCGGAGCACAGGCTGTCCCCACGGGAAGGCAGGGCCTCATGGGGACAAGGGCCAGTTAGCGTCCTGATGGGCTGCGCAGGGGCCCAGCCCCTGTTTGGAGGTGACGCTGGTTAGTAAAACCACACGGGTCTCGCGTGTAGAATTCTGCAATCCAAGGCCACCATGTGGACATTGCGATGTGTGTTTATCACCGCAGTCCAGACTCCTCCCGCCCCCACCCCTCCCCCCCACAGCTGTCCGTCCCCCATCGAGAGCTCACTGTGTTTATTCTGTTCACCCGATTCCACATGTGAGAGAGATCACATGGTACTTGTCTTTCTCTGACTGACTTATTTCCACATGATCGCTTTTTTAATTTTATTTTAATTGTTCCAGTACAGTTTTCTGTCTTTGACTCCCATCCCCATGTGTCCTTTATCCTTGTTCCCGTAAACCCTCCCCCTTTTCCCCTGGAATTCCCTCCCCTCTCCCCTCTGGTGACTGTCAGCCTGTTCTCAATTTCAGCGTCTTTGGTTATATTTTGCTTGTTTGTTTGTTTTGTTGATTAGGTCCCTGTTAAAGGTGAGACCATATGGTATTTGTCTTTCAACATGGTCGCTTTTAGTAACATATTTCAGGCACAGGCTGAACATAACACACAGCTTTGAGTTTCGAGATCCTGTGGCTTCTGTCCTGGATACGGACAGCTTGTTTACCGAGGCGGCCACCGGTCCGAGCACTCGGGTCGGAGAACATGCCGAACACAAGAGCCCTGCAGCTGCTCCAGGCCAGGCAAGTTCGCACGGGACTCGGGCAGACAGAAGAAGATTTGCGGAGCCGTCGACCGTCTGACAGGCCTTGTTCCGGGGCAGGGTGAGGCGGGGCAGTCCATACACACTGCAAACCGAGTGTGACCCCATGGGAAGTTCCAACTCCCTTACATGCTAAGTGCACGCAGAGCCGGCACTGACCCTCACTCGCGGAACAGAGCTTCATTCTCTGCACGAGGGCCCCTCCTCGAGGCCACGCGGACACGGCCAAGCCACAGTCGCCTGGACATCCGGCGAGGGAGCCTGATGCACCCCGCTCTCCCTACAAGAAGAAATGTCACTTTCCCCCTCTGGGCCTCTTAAGAAACCGGACCAAAATTATAAATGTTTCAAGGTGTCTGCTTAGTGTGGTGTTTGTTGGTGTAACCGTCCAGAAAAACAAGGCCTTGCCGAAGGGCTGTTACGAATCGGAGAACACAGCTCACTGCTTCCTTTCCCCTCTCACCCTGCTCGGTGCCAACCACGGCCGCAAATGCGCTTGGGGTAATAGTGACTTCCTCCTTCCGGACCCTTCCAGCCCCGGTCACGGCCCCGGTCACGTCCCCGGTCACAGCCCTGGTCCCCGTCCCAGGCACCTCCAGCAAGCCCACGCTGAGTTCGCAGGGGCTGGACTCCTCACCCCGCTGCATTCGTTTCACTGATTAAAATCTGCCCACACTCGAACTCCCTCCCGTCTGCGTGTTTGTCTCCCAGACCGGCTGGCAGCAGCCAGGGCAGGAAACGCGGGTGACGCCTGTTCTGGAATGAGACTCCCGCTGTGACACTCGCAGAGAAAGGGGGGCCTAGCCCCTCCGCAGGGGGAGCTGGGCCTGCTCCTGCCTTGGCCACTAACGGCGGTCCCTCCTGGGCCTAGAAACACCCTGGGGGCCCGAAGCCACACTGCCTGCTCAGCGGACTCACCATCCTCATGCACCTTCAAAGAGAGAGAGAGGCCGCCACAGCGTGTCCGTCCGTCTGTCCTCAGGCCCCACGGGAGCTGAGCTGGGGAAGAATTTCCAAGGACGAAAGGCCAGATCTGAGCGCAGCATCCTGCAAACAAAAGGAAGACAGTCAAACGAACAAGATGTTCCCCAGAGACAGCGGGGGAAGGGGAGGCCCCTACCCCACCCCACCCTCTGGTCACACTGAACCCCCCTTGACCCCTGGGCACCCACCCCTGCTTGGGGCTGCAGCCTGAGGGTGCCTTCGAGAGCCGAGCTCTGGGCCCTGCCCCTCACACTTCCTCCAGAAGCCTGCCCTGATGCCTGTCCACTCCTCCGGCCCAGCTCACGGGATGCCCTCGGCAATGCACCCTCCTGGGGTCCAGGGGGTGGAGGGCAGGAGCGCAGGACTCCCCACGCACAGCAAGTCCCCTACAGCAGATGGAAGTCCGGTGCGCCCCTGTCACCGGAGGGTCCAGGGACCTCCTCCAGCCGAGGGGTGCCCTCACCAAGGATGGACTCTGGGGGCCATGCGATGCCTGCGCAGTTCTGTGCAGAGGTGTCTGTGAGCGGCTCCCCTTTCCACCTGGCAGCCGCATCCCCACCTTGGCTCCCCGGAGTCTGGACGCTTCCTCACCTGGCCTTGGCAGGGAGGTGAGGGAATTCTCAGGCTGAGTCTCACTCACGCTCCCCACGGGGTGGTCTAGGGTGGTCTGGAGCAGCTGAGATGGGGGTGCTAATCCCCTCACTTGCTGCGGGTGTCTGCTGAGTGTCCTCCTCCTGGCTTGTGATGGCCACCTTCCCCCTGTGTCCTCGCCGTGGCCGAGAGACAGCTCCGCTGTGCTCTTCTCAAGAAAGCACACACCCCATCGTGCAGCCCCACTCGCCCCCCCAGATGCCCACCTCCCGGAACCGTCCAGGGCAGCACACGAACTTGGGACACCTGTTCAGTCCAGAGCACAGTGCCTGCCCCGGAAGTCCCTGGGCCCCTTCCCCCGCACCCCCTCCCCCCGCACCCCCCCTCCCCCGCGGCGGATCAGAAGCAAGTCCCGCTCTGGACGTTTCAACCCAGCTCTGGGTCCTGCGCACCCGCCTCTTGGAGCGGAGAACCATTTCCCGGGTCCGACAGTTCGTGGCATATTGGGGCCGAGCTTCTTCACGGCTGCGTGATACTCCTCCGCCGGGCTGGGCCTCGTTGCGTTTGCCCATCGTGAGCTGGGGAGTTGACAATAACCCCTGGGCTGTTCCCACTTCCTGGCTTTTGTGTGTGACGCCGCTGTGAATATGTGTCCACGTTTCTGTGGGGGTGCCCAAGTCTGTCGTAGCTTTTGGCACGTGTGTTGTATTTTCACAATTAAAATGCACAGCAAAACGAATGGAAAAGCTCACAGGTGCCACCAGGGGGCATCTTGTACGATCTGCAAAGTTGGACATGGTGGCCCTGGCAGCCCTGGGCTGGGCCCCTTTGTCTCGGGCCACTCCTGCCCCTCCCCACCCCCCCTTCCCCACACTCACAGACACGGGTTCTGCAGGTGGAAACGGGGCACAGGCCTGGGAGGAGAACAGGTGGCCGGGGCGGGGCCAGTGTCGCTGTGCGGTCCTGGTGGCCGAGCCCTGGCTTCGGACAAGCCTGCATTGCTGAGGCCAAGGTAAGTGGACTGGGGACTAATGGGCTGGGGTCGCAGGGAGGTGCTGCCACCCAGAGAGGAGGATGGGATGTGGGGGTGGGGGGGGAGCAGGGGCGGGGTGCTGCTGCAGGGGAGGTGGCCCAGCACGACCCCAGCCCCAGAGCCCGGGTTCAACAGGGCGCAGCCTGGAAACAGATGGGTTTCTGGAAGGAGCGAGCACTGCGGTCAGACAGGAAACCGGTTTGCAGTGCACCCCCACGTGGGGCTCCTCCCCGCACCGTCTGGGAAGCGGCGGCCCCCTCGGGCCGCGGACGAGGCCCAGACCTGCAGAGGCTGCTGGGGCCCCTGCCGCCCGCCCCTCCTGCCCGTGTCCCCACATCTTGCCCTCTGTGGCTGCCCGCCCTTCAGGACGCTGCTGCCTTGTGCTCATGGGGACGGGCTGGGGGCTTGGCAGCCCTACCCCTCCCACACAGACATTCAGGGAGGGTCGCTGACCTGTGTTCGGCTCCAGGAGGGGGGCATGTTGTGGATGACGTGGATGTCATGTCATTGAATGTCGTGGATGGGGGACATCCAGTGCACCAAAAGTGCCCTCTGCTGGCCTCAGCCCCCTGTGCACAGCGGGGAGATGCGAGGCAAGGGGTCCCTCTGCCCAGGTGGTGACGCTGGGACGCCTCTGACCACCCACTGGGGTGGGGGCAGCTCTGAGAGGCCTTGATGAAACACAGACCCCCCCCCCCCCGGGGACAGGCAGGCAAGGGAGGCCTGGGCCCCCTTCTCCCTGCACACTGTCCTGGGCGTTCCGAAACGTAAATGCGGTAACAGGGGTCGACACAGAGCTCGCTCCCTCTGCCACTCTGTGACCTGGGCTCGGACCCGCTCGGAGCCGTGCGGCCTGGGCGTGTGCAGCCATGCCTCAGTTTCCTGACCTGGGAAAGGCCCTGATCCTCTCTCAGCCGCCTCCAGACCCCCACCAGGCAGTGACCTCCTGGGTCACAGATGCAGGAGCCTGACCGGCCACCAGAGGGCAGCCTCAGAGTTGCCAACGGGGAGGACACCTGCCGCCCAGCTCCCCTTGGGGTGTGGGTCTGAGGAGAGCGCCGCCCTGAGGGGCCCAGCCCCCGAGAGCCAGCCCGCAGCAGGCCGAGTCTGGCCCATTTCACGGGCCGCACACGCACAGCCTCCTCACATGCCTGTCTCCTTCAAATCGGGAGTGTCCCACGCCACACCCAGGGGTCAAGGCCCGGACCAGCAGTCAGCCGCGCTTCTGAGGTCACGGCCAGGAACTCCTTGTGCTGGATGAGGGGCCATAAAGGCGCAATCTGCTGACACAGCGGTAGAACCTCAGGCCCCAGAACCACCAGGGCCGGGACGAGGGGATCCACCCTCCTGGGGCCGCGGGGCCAAGGCCACCGACTCATCCATGAGGCCCGTCAGGCTCTGATGGGAGCCGAGGTCCCTCAGACAGCAGGTGCTCGTGCGCCAGGTCCAACACCAACCCGCAGACACCTGCATGACCCTCCCTGGGATGCAATCCAGGGCCCCCCGGAGCCACAGTTGGGGGGAGCGACTGCAGGGTTGGCTCCTCTGCCCTGGGGGACAGCAGGCAATGGACAAGTGCAGCCCTGTGAGGTGCGACCTTCAGGCAGAAAAAAAAAGCAGTGAGAAATCCTAACGGCTGTGGGGGGGTCTGGAGGCTGCTAGGGGGCTGTCACCCCCGTTCCTGGGTCCAGAAACCGAGGCACAGGCTGCACAGGCCCAGGCTACGCGGCTCTGAGCGGCCGCAGCCCAAGGCCACAAGGTTGCAGAGGGTACAAGTCGTGTGTCCACCCTGTTACTGCATTTGGTTTCCAGAGCAACGTACTTTTCAGTGCCAGGGCGTGAGGTATTATTGTCCAGTCCCGGGGCCTCCGGAGGAAGGAGCTGGGATGGGATGGATGGTGGTGACCCACTGTCCCTTCAGACTCCCTGACAAAACACGTCAAAGATAAAAGGAGGAATTTCAAGGTCATGACAGTGACCCTGAAACCTGGGGCTTTTCCAGAACTCGGTCCCGCCAGAGCCTCCGGGGTGGTCCCCATCCTGCCTTCCCAGCCTGGCCCAGGCACTAGCTCCGGGTGGGTCACATGTGGGTGACCACTGGGGGGACCCAGGGCCCCCAAGCCCCATAAAGAATGGAGGTGGGGGTCCTTGCACCTGACTTGTTCTGGAGCCTCAGGGAGGGGCCACCCCCCAGGGCTGGTGGACGTCCTCCCGAGGCTGCTCAGCCCAGTTCCTCACTCCTCCTCGCTCTGTGCCTGCTCCCCAGGAACTCCTGTCCCCGCCAGGACCACAGCCAGGGAGGGGGGGCAGGAAGTGTGGGGTATCCAGGGGAAGCAGGTACCCCTGCCACCTGCCAGTGTCCCCACACTTGTCTGTCCCTGGTCCCATAAGGACTCCTGACCCCAAGGTGGGGGCATGGAATCCACCACCCTGCAGAGGGCAGGGCGGCCCTCAGGGGCCTCTTCCTCTGTTTTGATTCATTCGATTTTCCCGCCTTAGTGCACATGCTGAAAATGTGACAGAGAACAGGAAGTAATGCCATTAAAGGCAGAAATCTCTTCCCCCAACGCCTGGCCTTCCCCTCCGAGGTCGGTGCCAACGCAGGGCTCCAGCCAGCCCTTTGCGAGGGTCTTGTCCAAATGTGGAGTCGGGGGACCACCCCACAGCCCAGGCCACTGTTGGAGATGCCCAGAGCCCAGGCAGCCCTGTCCTGCCCTCCCGGGGCGCAGGGCCCCCCCTAGGTGGGGACAGGACAGCCCACCGCGGTATGCCCCCCACCCCAGCCTCAGAATTCAGAAACCACTTGGTGGAGCCTTCCTTCCATTTCCACCTGCAGCAGCTGGAGTGAGGGGAGATCACCCACGGCACCCCCACAAGCATGTGCACCAGTGCCCCGGTCCTGCACCAGGGAGGGTCCCCAGACAGTGTGGGCAGTGACGGGTCAGGGGGCCAGGAAAGCTGCCTGGGCTGGAATCCGCAAGTCCTTAGCTGACCGCTGGTGGGGGCGTCACAGGCCCAGCACCGAGCCCCTCCCCTCTGCCCCCCACCCCCGACCGAAATCAGCTGTCCCGTGGAGACACTCCCCACAGCACCGCCCGGGGACCTGGACTCCTTGCCACAAACGCAGTCCCTGCATCCTGCCTGTCCTGGGCCCAAGCCCAGCCTGCGGGTCAGAGGGAGCTTGTGCCCCCCCTCCCTTGCCGCCCCCCCACCGCCCAGCCGGCGGAGGCCTCATTTGCGTCTGCAGAAACCAGAACCAGCTGACATGTGTGGGACATCCAGCCCCTGGTCCTGCTCTGTGGTGTCACTCAGGCCCTTGGGATGTTTCATCTGTAAGAAGTGGACTTCTTGTGCAAGTGAAGCTGGCTGGAGAACTTAGGGGAGGGCTGAAACTTGAGAAAAACAACAACAAACCCCCAAGCTCAGGACCAGGGAGCCGGGCAGCCTGAGGCAGGTCCCGGCAGCATCTTCTTCCTCGCTGGGGGCTCAGCACAGCACCACGGACCTGGGCTCTGTGATCTCCCACCTCTGGAGCCCCTGGGTGAGGGTGCACCTGCCAGTGCAACTGTTAGTGGGCACCTGCTGTATACTCAGTGAGGCCCAAGTGTGAACTGGGGGAAGACGGACAGGTGAGTGCATCATGGGGGAGGGACACACAGGCTGGGGCTCTGGGGTTCTCCAGGGGATGGAGGGCAGGTCAGAGCAGGGGTCCCTGGTGTCAGGTCAAGGGGGAAAGGGTGGCTTCTGGGGTCAGGGAAACAGTGAGATGAGGCTGGGGCCCTGCTCCTGTCAGGACCCCCTAAAGGAGGACCCGCTGCTGTGCCAACTGAGGGGGTCCCAGGGCCACCCACTGGGCTGTACAGCCCCCCTAGGGAGCATGGGGTGAGGGCAGGACCACCTGGTGGGTGAGGAGAAGCCACCAGTCTGTGAGCTGCAAGGTCACCAGGGGCTGGGGGCTCAGCGGGAGAGGACGAAGGCCAGCCGTGCCGAGCTGGGGCTGCTGGCCAGGCCGCCAGGGCAGCTACACCAGGAGACCGAGCCAGGTGCCAGGCCGGCCGCAGCCTCCGGAGAGAGGGGTCCACGTCACAGCACTGCGAGCACGTGGCCTCGCTCGGACAGGTGACCGGTGACGTGAGAGGTGGGAATCGGACTTGGAAATGAGTGCGGTGGGCACTTTGCTTGAGTCCAGCTCGGGCCCCGTCTACAGTGGCCTCGGGCTCATTCCACACAGAGCCCGCCGTCGGGACGGCCCCGCCGCCCCTGCTGCTGGGCTCCCAGGCGCTGCAGGCGAAGACACGGAGGCCACTGCTGCTGGAGGAGAGGCAGCAAAGCAGCCACAGGCACAGATAAACAAACAAGAAATACGAGCCCGGTCAGCTGCGGACAAACGCCGTGGGCAGCAGGCACACTCTCTTCCCACGCCCAGAGCCGGGGCAGACGCTTCGACGGCCACCAGCACGCCGGAGGCCACCCTTGAGAAATTCAACATGTAATTCCCTAACGGAAATATTAAGTGAACACACAGGGAGCAGAAGAAAAGCAGAAGAAAACCTAAAAGGGGACAGAAAACACAGGGACAGAAGACCCACGCGAGAGGGCCCTCCACCCAGGGAGGGCGTGTGTCCGACGGGGGGCAGAGGGGGAGGAACCCCGGAGGCTGAGCCAGCGCAAGACACTGCTCAGAGGGCTCCCGCCCACCACACGAGCCCTGCTGTGGCCCGCGACTCCGGGGGGCCCCACGTGGGGTGACTGAGGGGCCTGAGTTCTCACTAAGTGGCCCCTAAGGACCCGGGGGGGGGTTTACACCGGCAGCGTCCTTCCTAGAAATGTCATCCTGTCACCAACTTGCAGGAAACACTTGCAGCTGAAGCTGCCGGATGGAGCAGGTATCCCTGTGAGTCCAGGGCCACGCAGAGCCCTAGGTGGGGGGGCGCCAGGCCAGACGGGGACGTCAGAGCGCTGGCCCTCCTGTACTTGGAAGTCGGATGTCTCATTCATCATGGATTACATTTGCTCAACTGTGTTATTCTTTTTTAAGTATTGTGCTAAAATGCTGATTCCTGCAATGACTGGGGTTTCTGGTGGCCCCAGTCTGACAGTTGTGCCCAGGCAAGTGCCGCCCTGTCACTGTGTCCAGTCTTGTGCCACTGGGATGGGCTGAGCCAACGCCCGGGCAGTGGTCCAATGGGCGTCGGGTGCTGAGGGCCCTGGAGACTGGAGGCTGCAGCCAGCAGGCGGGGAGGGGATCCCAGCTTGCAGAGGACACTGATGGTCGCCAGAGCCCGCCGCAGGACCGGGGGGCCCTGCGAGGGAGTCGGGGTGCAGGCGCCGGCACTGGTAGGTGTGGTGGGAGCGAAGTTCACCTCACTTCCAGCTCTTGTTTGCAGACCTCAGGCCCGGTCCTGACAGAGGCAATCACAGCGCAGCCCCGGGCTGCGTCGTCACGGGCCCAGCCACAGGTGGGGGACTTGGCACCTGCTCTCCCTCACCAAGAATGTGCTGAATGCTCAGAAACAGTGATCACCTGAACAAAGGCCTCTGCACTGTCTTCCAGCCATGGTTCATCCTCCGAGCACAAGACAGTCGGGCCTGGCGCGGCATGGGAGCAGGGCCCTGGGAACTGCCATGTGGGCCAGCTGGTGGATCTGGCCCCTGGTGGCCATCTGCACCGCAGACAGGTTCCAGGAAGAGGCGAAGAAAATCATGCAAGCCAATCCTCTCGTTGATGGGTAAGTGGCCACCGGGGGGGGGGGGGGGGGGGGGGGGGGGGGGGGGGGGGGGGGGGGGGGGGGGGGGGGGGCAAGGGCTGGAGGCTGGGGTTGGGGGCCAGGAGCCAGGCCAGGTGCCCCTGACTTGAGGCAGGCACTGCCCTGTCATCTCAGGGGACTCAGGGCAGTGGGCACAGAGAGAGGGGGTCCCGGTGCAGGTGCTGGGAGCTGCACAGGCCCGAAGGGCCTGGCAGCTGGGAATAGTCAGAGAGCCAGAATGTGGGCACCTGGGACTGTGCAGAGGCCTGGACAGCTGGAACCAGGCGGAGAGCGTCAAAGCCAGTGACGGCAGGCCAGCTCGTATTAGCGCCTCTTGCAGCCAAACACACGGCTTCAACAACAGGGGGGACCCTGGCCTGGCGTTCCACAGGGCAGGGGCTCAATGGGACCACCACTCGCCAGGTCACCTCAGGGCTCACAGTGGCTGCACGAGCTCTGGCCGCCCTGTCTGCCTGCCACCAGCCGGGATGAAAGGGCAACAACTGTCACAGGACAGACTGAGTTACGCAGCCTCACCCAGCTGTGAGAGGACAGAAGTATCTCTTCTTTCTTTAAGATTTTAGTATTTATTTTTAGAGAGGGGAGAAGGAGGGACAAAGAGAGGGAGAGAAACATCAGTGTGCAGTTGTCTCTCATACGCCCCCTACTGGGGGTCTGGCCCACAACCTAGGCATGTGCTCTGATTGGGAATCAAACCGGTGACCCTTTGGTCCTCAGGCCGGTGCTCAGTCCACTGAGCCACACCAGCCGGGGCAGGAAATGTCTGTTTCTAGTGGCCATGTGCCCTGCTAAAAACAGGGGAGGGTCTGTTACCAAGGGAGAGGAGGAGAACACCGCCAGCAGTGCCCCCACAACAGCTGCCCCAGAGTGCTCGCTGTGCAGCCCCTCCAGGCACCCGGAAGCCCCGCCGCCACCGAGCATGCGGCCCAGACCACGCAGATACGGAGGGGGGACTGTGGCTTGAGACCGCAGGGTGCCCCTCCTTGTGGGACGCAGCTGGAGGGTGGGATTGGATTTCCTAGGTAGACGGGGGAGAGGGGGCTCCAGGGAAGGCCTGATGTCCCCTCAGAGGCCTGGTGCAGCTCTGCCCCAGGGACAGCGCCTGGACTCTGGCCCACCCCCCACTCAGGCAGCAAGGTGTCCTGGGCCCCGGCCCAGTCCCCTCCCGTCAGCCAATCTCACCATTCACAGAACCCCTCCCCCCACCCAGAGAGTGGGGCGGCTTCTGGGGCCTGCGATAGTGCTCACAGAGGCAGGGGTGGCGTGCCGGGTTGGGGGGGGGCCGCGGTGGCTCCGGTGTCCCAAGGACAAAGCCTCAGGCCCAGACTGCACTGTTAGGAACCCAGAAGACCCCCGCCTAGACGTCCCATGCGTGTGTGCCCACACTTCTGTGTGTGCATGGGCACAGGCGTGTAGCCACATGCCATGACTGGTAAAGCCCAGCTTCCGACTGGTGCGCTGCATGGGCCTGAGACTCTGCATTCTGATGGGCTCCCATGGTCTGCGTGGCTTCTCCGCGCACACATGGGGCACCTAGGAAAGGCTGTTGGAGGGAAGACCTACACATTTACAGCCCTCAGCGCAGGTGACCTGACTCAGGTGTGTGTAGGTAATGAGTAACCTATGACCCGAGGGCAGCCTTGTGAGAAGCAGGGCTTCAACAAGGGACAGAGTCCAGGGACAGAGCTTGGAGCCCCAGGCTTCAGTGGCCACACTGACCTGCCTCCCATCCCCCCTCCTGGCCCAGGCACAACGACCTGCCCTGGGTGATGCTCAAGAGGTTCAACAATCAGCTTTGGAGGGAGGAGGCCAACCTGAACCACCTGGCCAACACCCACACCAACATCCCCAAGCTGAAGGCTGGCTTTGTGGGGGGCCAGGTAAGGCTAGGCTGGCCCTGCACTCCCGTAGGTTGGGGGTCCATCTCCCTCCTCCCTGGGGCCCTGGCTAAGATGCAGCCCCTCTCTGGCGGCAGCAAACCCGATCTCCTTGGGGCTGCAGAGCTTTGGAGGGAGCCCCAACAGCCATGCAGGCTGCAGAAACTGCTTCCAAAACTGGAGGGGAGCCAGCCCGACACTCCTACGCTTACGGAGGGTGGGGCCTCGGGGCCTCGGGGCCTAGCTCCTCCCCCTGCCCCCCAGTTCTGGTCCGCGTTCGTGCCCTGCGACACCCAGAACAAAGATGCCGTGAGGCGGACGTTGGAGCAGATTGATGTCATCCACCGCATGTGCCAGAAGTACCCTGAGACCTTCATGTGTGTCACCAACAGCGAAGGTGGGTGCCCGCCCAGCCAGCCGCCCTGGCTCCCACCACCCCCACCTCGCCCCGAGCGGAGGGGGCACACCTGCGGCCCAGACACCCACAGCCCTGCGTGGCTCTGCTCACAGGCATCCGACAGGCCTTCCAGAACGGGAAGGTGGCCAGTCTGGTCGGCGTGGAAGGTGGCCACTCCATAGACAGCAGCCTGGGTGTCCTGCGGGCGTTCTACCACCTGGGGATGCGGTACCTGACCCTCACACACAGCTGCAACACGCCCTGGTGAGTGGCCCCCAGGGGCCTGGCTAGGGAGAGGCTGCAGGTGGGCTCAGATGCAGCCCTGCAGCTCTGGGTCCCCAAGCAGGTGGGTGGGTGGGTGGGTGGGGATGACAACTCTCCTCCCTCCCAGGGCTGACAACTGGCTGGTGGACAAGGGGGATGACAAGGCCCAGAGCCAAGGCCTGTCGCCCTTTGGGAAGGTGAGTGACAGGGGCAAGAACCAGTCATCCTCAGAAGAGGTGTGACCCAGGGGATGGTGTCCCGCCTGCTGGGGCCCCAGTTTCCTCACCCACACAAGGAAGCTGGCTGGGGTCGTCCGAGGGCGGGTATTCAGCTGGAACCCGCTGGTCATTAGAGTGACCCGATCTTTTAACCAGGGGGCCCCTGCCCCAAAGCACCCCCTGCTTAGACCCCTGGGGGGCAGCAGTGAGCCCCACGAGGCTACACCAACATGGGAGTGCACGGGGCAGCGGTGGCCTGGCCCAGGGCACTGGCCCTGGCCCCCATGGCTGGGGCGGGGCTCTCCCAGCCCCCTGAGGCCCGTGTGCCCGCAGAGCGTGGTGCGGGAGCTGAACCGGCTGGGTGTCCTCATCGACCTGGCGCACACGTCCGTGGCCACCATGAAGGCTGCTCTGGACCTGTCTGTGGCCCCGGTCATCTTCAGCCACTCCTCCGCCTTCCAGCTGTGCCAGCACCGGCGGAACGTGCCGGACGATGTGCTGCAGCTGGTGGTGAGGCACCTCCCGGCCCAGGCGGGCCCTGGGCCCCGGGGTGGGGGCCACGTGCGCTGCCCCACACCCACAGCTCCTCTCTGTCCTGAGCAGAGGAAGAACGGTGGCCTGGTGATGGTGAACTTCTACAACAACTATGTCGCCTGCAAAGAGCAGGCCACCCTGTCTCAAGTAGCAGGTAGGTAGGTGGGTGTGAGCTGCCTCAGCCGAGCAGGAAGGCGCCTCTGGCAGGACCCACACCTGTGGCCTCCCTTGTAGACCACCTGGACCACATTAAGAAGGTGGCAGGGGCCGAAGCGGTGGGCTTTGGTGGGGACTTTGACGGTGTCTCAAGGTAAGGACAGAGACTGTGCCTGGTATCGTGGCCCCCAGGTGCCTGTCATGAGGGGCTGGAGGGGTAAGTGTCCGGCAGGCCACCTCTGGAGGCCACCCCATCAGGCCCCCGGTGCCTCAGGTTGGGGAAGCAGATGGGTCCCCAGGCCCCTGACCCCTGGGCAGTGGAGCCGGGTCCTCTCTGTCCTCCTCTCAGGCTCCCCACGGGGCTCGAGGACGTGTCCAAGTACCCAGACCTGATCGCTGAGCTGCTCAGGAGGCAGTGGACGGAGGAGGAGGTCAGGGGCGCCCTGGCCAACAACCTGCTGAGGGTGTTTGAGGCAGTGGAGCAGGTGAGGAGGGCTCCTGCTCACCCAGTCCCTTGCCGCGCAGGTGGGCAGGAGGCCCAACCATGTGTGTGCCCGCAGGCAAGCAACCACAGCCGCCCCCCCGAGGAGGAGCCCATCCCGAGGGAGGAGCTGGAGGACTCCTGCAGGACCTACTACGGCTACTCGGAGGCCCCCAGCCTTCACCGCCAGCCAGGGGCCCTGCTGGCCTCCCTCACCCCTGCCCTCCTCAGTCTGTGGCTTCTATGACCCCCTGGGGCCCGCACACCCTGGGCTCCGGAAGCTTGGCCAGAGAGCACCCCGGGTTCCAGGAACACGGCTGTGCGCACATGACCGGCTCGTCCCAGGCAGGCACCTGGGCAGCACGCTGCGGGGGCAGGCGCTCAGGACACAGGCCAACAGAGGACTCTCAATAAAGCCACCCACCCCTTTGAGTCCTGAGGCTGTGTGTCACCCTGGAGGGGCCTCCTGCGGACCCCAGGACACGTCTGGTGACCCGGCCCCGGCTGGATGTCCAGGCTCTGGTGGGCCCTGGTCTCAGGAGGACTCGGGGTCTGAAGGGGGACTCACATGCCACTGCTGGGGGGTCTTTAAAAACACAGCCCAGGCTCCAGCACCGCCCCCCCCAGAACACTCATAAAGACATGCACGCCCACACACCCACGTCCTCCCAGTTGTGCCTGCACACATGCGCACACACTTGCATGAGCATGCACACCTATCTGCACCTGCACACACCCGCACAAATACACACATGCACACCCACGTCCTCCCAGTTGTGTCTGCACACATGTGCGCACAGCTGCGCATGCAGACATGCCTGTACGTGCGCACGCATGCAAGCACACACAGTAGGTGTGCGCACCACCCCCTGGGCTCAGCCTCTGTTGACAGGCTGGAGTGCGGGTGGGCAGCAGGCCTCAGGACCACTCTGCACTGTCTCCTCACCGCAGGGAACAGTCCCAACAGTCCTGCCAGACCCTGCAGGGTGGAGCTCATGGGGAGGGGACAGCACCCCCTGCTGGGCATTCCACGCATGTGTCCTGAGATGAACAGCCCCATGGGTGACACACCCAGCGTGGGAGCCTAGCACGTCCGGGGCCTTTCCAGGCCCAAGACAGCCCCTGTGTGCAGACTGACGCTGGCGTGGCCCCACGTGGACACCTCTGCGAAGCAGTGTGAACCCCCAGCCCATGGCAGTGGGACCCTCTCCAGAAGGAGCTTCCGTGGGTGTCTGCTGGTCACTGAGATCAAGTCCACGTTTAAAGAGAAACAGGTGGGGCCTCTGCAGAGCTGGTGCCCCACCCCCACCCCCGTGCCAGGGGTCCCCTGGAGCTCATCTTCTCAAGAGAAGGGCTTCACCGCTTGCCCTGAATAGCTGCAACCACGTTCAACTGCACCAGAGAGGCTGGACCGCAGAAGGGACCACTAAGTGGCCACCCATCAGTGGGGACATACACACCAGCCCACCCAAGGAGGGGCAGCACCCCATGACCGCTGGGGTCCTGACCACCGCTACCCATGGGCCGGCCCAGGGCAGCCACGACCCCATAGCATGGAGCCCTCAGGGTGTGGGCACGTCCCAACAGCGTCCATACCTCGGTCACTGGGGGACATGCTGCCTGCCCAGGCCCCGGCCCCCGGGAGGGCTCACGTCAGCTCTCAGGCTGGGTGCGCAGCAGCCCCAGGGCCCCTGGCATCAGCCGTAATGGAACACAAGGGATTCTGACAGCTGACCACCTCCTCACCGAGGGCGAGGTGACAATGAATGTCACCGACGTGCTGGAGGCCACAGCAAGGACTCTGCCCACACTGTCCTCTGCCTGGTCAGTCTCAAGCTGGTGCAGTCGGTGCCGAAACCCTGCACCAGGCAGCTGAGCAGGGAGCGAGCACATGGCGGCTGGGTTGGGAGGACGGAGAAGGCCGGCCTGAGACCTGTCAGAGCGCACGCAGGGTGTGCGGGGTGGCTTCTGGCACGCCTGGAGAGTCGCACTGACACCCATGGTCCGCGTCGGAAGGAGGAGTGGTAACGACAGGCAGGGCGGCGGCTCCCAGGGACAGAACCACACGCAGGAAGCCAGTCACAGGAGGGTCGGGCGCTGGGGCGTGATGCCTGCAGGCATCTGGGTTGATGACTGAGCATCTCCCACCAGAGGCTCAGCAGGGGCAGAGGCTGGCCGACACCTCCTGTCAGGTGGGCAGCACCGCGGCGGTGTCCTGCAGCAGGATTCCCTGCTCTCGCCTGTCACATGCAGCTGACCAGGAGTTGGATGGGGGGGGGGGGGGGGGGGGGGGCGTTGCTCTGCCCAAGCAGAAGCTGAGAATCATTTAAAGGTAAAAACTCCCGCATCTGTCCAGGCAGGGCCCGAGAGCCTGCAGTCCCGGGCCTGCCTGCCGTCCTC
>PVKU01006687.1:0-99167 GCA_004027475.1 Anoura caudifer
TTTGCATTGTTTTTACCAACCGCACAAATGTGCCAGGCACTGACTCTCTGCTAAGCACAGCACTGCCAGGGATAAAACTAAGTGTGAGAAATAACCCTTATGGCTCAAGTAGTTCCCAATGTGGTCAGGGAAGGACAAAAAAATAGCCAATGCAACAATTTCTCTAAGCACTTAATTCTATGCCACAGGTAACTTCCAGTTGTAGAAGTTCAGGGCAGGGGGTAGCTGGGAGCTGGAGGAGAAAGTGCTTCACGTAGGCGACAGATTCTGAGGTGGACCCCAAACGACAAGTAGAATGTGATCAGGAGGGACCAGGACAAGAAACAGTCCAGGGCAGGGAAGACAGCAAAGTCCCACAGGTGGCCACCCTCCTTCTTCCACCTGGAGCAGCCCTCAGCCCCCTCCCCCCAACCCTCGCCCCATGGACCCCGGACAGACCATAGCTGAGCGAGTGAAAGAGAAAGACTCGTGTGGAGAGATGGTGAGCCCCTAGTGGGACATCTGCCCACCCGTCTTCCGTGGTCTTTGATTCACGATCATCTCCAGGCTCAAGTGGCTGCACTAGAAAGGGTCAGAGAAAGGTGCTCGGAAGGCTGTCCCTGCCCTGTCCCTCCAAGGTCCCCGGAGACTCCCCCTGCCTTTTCTGGTGTGGTGGACCCCCACCGCTCCAGTCCCATCCCAGCTGTTTCTGCAGAATTTGCTCCAGAACCAGTGAGCCCTGCAGTGAGCAGGGCATGGGGTTTCCTCCCCCACTCAGCAGGGTTTGGAGACAACGCTGGGGGTGTCAGTGGGGGGCTGCCTCCTCCTCTAGATGCCCCCCAGGGCCCAGGCCTCCGGGGCCTCCTCTTCCCCCCCCCACTGACCCTGGGGTTCCTAATGTTCTGGATCCCAGGACTCTCTGAGCTATGGCCTGTGCTCTTGCGCCTGGGCTCCGCTGCCTGGGAGGGGTGCAGCTGAGCGAGGCCTGGTGAGCAGCAGCCATCCTGGTGGCTAAGGAGGGCGAGGCAAGCGGGCAGCAGGAGCTTTCTGGAATGTGAGGCCTGCTGGGGGGCCCGATGGTCAGGGTCAACGCCTGGGGGGCCTTGAGCACAGAGTTGAGGATTCACCCTGTGGGGGGTGGGGAAGGCACCATTAATGAGTTTTCAGTGGAGAAGCCACATGGCGAGGCCTGTATTTTGGAAAGATAACCCCCACTTTGATATTTTTAGCCATAAAAGATTGCCTCGGTTAATGAATCTCTGTTTTATAGGCCTTGTCTCCTGTGTCCTCGTCCGTCAATACCCATCTCTACTTCACGATCCAGACTCCGGGCCCTCAGATTTATGGGGCTGTGGGAGACAGTCACAGCAACGATGGGCGTGGGGGGCCATCGTGGGCAGGGGGCCTCCGAGTTCCTGCTGACCCAAGCGCTCTATCACCCCAGGTCCCGGAGTCCACAAGTCATTTGGCGTTTTAAAATCTCTCTGTTTCATCACACAGCAGAAGTAGGTTGCTGTGTACTTGTTCCAGCGGGAGAGGATGTGTATAAATCATCTGATTACGTTATTGCTGGGTAAATCAAGAGCATCTGTGTGGCTGAGGGAGTCTGATGTCTGATGCTGGCCATTTGCAGCGCTAGGATTAATAATATCTTCACTCGTGTAGCATCACAGAGCCAGGAGGCTTCGCCCAGCGGCAACCTTGCTCTAGTCCTGTGACTACCAAGGCCCTGCCATGGACATGCTGTGCAACCTTGGGTAAGATACTGAGCCCCTCTGTGCTCCAGTGGCCTCATTTATAAAACAGGAATTAGCCCTAGCTGGTGTAGCTCAGTGGATTGAGCCCGGGCCTGCGAACCAAAGGATTGAGGTTCGATTCCCAGTCAGGGCACATGCCTGGGTTGCAGGCCAGTTCCCAGCAGCAGACACATGAGAGGCAACAACACATTGATATTTCTCTCCCTCTCTCCTTCCTTCCCCTCTAAAGATAAAATAAATAAAATCTTAAAAAAAAAAATTAGAACAGACTCTGCCTCGTAGGGGTATGGTAAGGACTGGGCGAATCAATACACGTGAAGCGGTTGGAAGAGGGCCTGGCACATGGGGGGCAGACTCGACAGGCCGTTGCCTCTTCTCCTTAACATCCCCCTGGCTGCTGAGAGGGGGCCAGAATTGGACTTCAGCCTGTTGCTTTCCCATGGTCTCACCCCTGACCCTTGGCCAGTCCTTGTCCCAGGAAAGCGCCCCTGGCTGTGTTCCAACCTCAGCGAAGTTCCCATTTATGCTTTTCTCCAGCTGGATCCCAGAATGCCTGTTGGTTCCTTGGAGTGTATCAATCCCCAATCTCATTAGTAATTAATGTATTTGTAGGCACTTGGGGTTGGAAGCCTGGCAGTGAATTGTGCTAAGCAACCGTTTGATGTGAATTAAACCAGGGGCCTTTGTATTACAAGTTTCTAGAATGCTCCAGGCACTCAGTAATGTTTGGTGAGTGACTAAGTGACATGAAGGGCAATGACAGAAGGTACTGTCTGGGCTGGTGTAGATTCATTATTCCATCGTGCACGGCACACACTGAGTCAGCCCAGTACTATGAGTAGTTATTGAATGATCTCATGTAATTTACTAAGTGTGACCCTGAAATCCTACTGCCAAGCTGCACACAGTCATGAAATCACATCAATTACTTCTGGCCAACTGACCAGATACTTCGCTACTTGATAAACTTTAAAATACAGTGTTTATTGATCTAGTATAACCACGACTTAAGAAAACTAAATTTACAGACTGACAAAAATTGGCAAATTAGAGATTATGTAACTTACAAAAGCATTCTTCAACTTTACATAAAAAGATCCATTGGAAGCATCTGTAAATTTTATGTTCCCCAAGGGTGTTAAAATATAATTCAATTTACTGAAATTAATTTTCTTTTTTAAAAGCCTTTTTACTGTATTTTTACATTACCATTTATCCCCCTTATACCCTCTTCCCCCCACAGTCACCACACTGCTGCCCATGTCCATGAGCCCTTTTTCCTTTTTGCTCAATCCCTCCACCCACTAGCCTCCCCGCACCGTAGCTGTCATCCTGCTCTCTGTCTATGAGTCTGTCTTTGTTTTGCTTGTTATTTTGGTAATAAATCCAAAACAACAACTGCTGGCGAGAATGTGGAGAAGGGGAACCCTTTTGCACTGTTGGTGGGAATGCAGACTGGTGCAGCCACTGTGGAAAGCAGTATGGAGATACCTCAAAACATTAAAAATGGATCTGCCTTTGGACCCAGTGATCCCACCTCTGGGAATGTATCTGAAGAAACCCAGAACACTAATTCAAAAGAACATAAACACCCCTATGTTCCTCACAGTGTTATTTACAATCACCACGATATGGAAGTAGCTCAAGTGTCCATCAGTAAATGAGTGGATAAAACAACTGTGGGACATTTACACAATGGAATTCTTCTTAGCCATAAAAAAGAAGAAAATTTTACCCTTTGGGACAGTACGGATGGACATGGAGAACATTATGCTAAGTGAAATAAGTGAGTCAGAGAAAGACAAATACCATATGATTTCACTCATATGTGGAATCTAATGAACAAACTGAACTAACAAGCAAAATAAGGGAAAAAATGGAATTCATTTCTCAGGAATGAATAAATCCAGCCTTAGGATATTGCTGTTTGAGCTGAAAAACAGCCCAAGAGCAGATGTAGGTGCTGAGTATACAGAACTTGTAAAAGACTAAAATATAGAAATGTATTAGGATAAAAAAAAATGGAACAAAGAACCAAAGATGCCCAGGAGAGGAAGGGAGGAAGAGGAAGAAGAACGTCAGGAAGGCTGAAGCCCCCAAGACATCGAAGCCTAGGGGATGTCCCAAAGACAACAAAAGGAGCTCCTGTCTGCACCTCTCACTCAGAAGAACAGAGAGAGGCGAGACCCAGTTGGGCAGCCTGCACCGTGTTGGAGGTCGCCGAGAGAAAGGCCCAGTCTGCTAACTCCCCACCATCAGGAACAGGGCCACCATCCACTCGGGCAGGACCTTGACCCAAAAAGGTGAAGCCAGATTCCCTAGGACTTTGACTCAAAACCCAGCTGCCACTGCTCATGACACCGACTGACTAACCGTCCCACCCTCGATGCTTGGGCTCTGCTGGATCTTAGCTGGTAAAATTGGCTCAGCCTTTGACTCCATCTTTGTCTCGCCTCTGCCCAGTGCTCCGGCCACGCCAAGGTCTGGGATGTCAAGTCCCTGAAGCCTCCGAACAACGTGCATCTTCCTTACTCTCCACCCCTTTGAGCTCTTAACCCCCTCTCCTCGTTTCCTCCTCTGACACAGCTAACAGAAGGGAAGAACAGGTGTGCTGTGAGCAGGGTGCGTCTTTGATTACAGGGGGCCCTTGATCGAGCCTCTCACTGGCATCTCGGTAGGACCTACTGGAAGTCTGCACCCTACGTCCTAATCAAATTCGGCGAGCGGTGTTTTCCGAGAGCGTTTTACGGAATTCCACACACAGACGCGAAGAACAGAGGATTCCACGTTCTTAATGACTCACTGGGCACAGTACTAGAGACCCTGAGAACATTTCCTTTAGAACAGTAAATCTTATTAATATTTAGAGAAACCATTCCTCTACCAGACACATTCTGAAAAATCCCTGCACGTGGGCCGATTCCCAGTTGACTGAAGAGCTGACTCAGAGACTACTGCTCAGTGTCGGTTTGTGTAGGTATTTCTAGGCCAGATCAAAAGTGTCTGCATTTGGTTCTGGTCACCTCAACTTAAAAAAAAAAAAAGTCAGTGACTTGGTATAAAAGGAAAAATCCATACCTATCAGTTGGTTGTGGGGAGACGGTTCATATGTTGAAGGCAGGCTCAAAAATCCAAATAAACTAAACAACGACAACTCGCTATCCCTTTTTGACTTGAATCCTACACCATCAACATTTATGTTTAAAGACTCAGGGGCACCAGAGTCTCACAGGGGAAAGCCGATTCAGCAAGAGTTCAGGCACACCCATGGCCCAATCTCAGTCAACCCGGTAATGCGGTACAATCCACAGCCACAGCGATGGAAGCATGCAGCCCATACCCTTACGTCTGGAGTGTATATTCCATCCTAAGAGGGCCATTTGAGACTAAATAATGTGTAGAAGAGGTTGGGCAGGGTAAAAAATTCCATTATGTGAGAGCTGTTTGAAGCCATTAAATATGCTTAGCTAGAATAAGAGAAAACTCTAGGAGGACAGACTATTGGCTTGTTTTCAGTGTATAAAAGATTATTGTGTGTACGTTAAGACTTGTTCTGTGGGCTTGCAGCCTAGATAGTGAACCCAAGGGTGGAAGTCAGCTCCCACCTTCACATGAGACCTTTGCGTATTTCATGTGGACAAGTGATGGGAGAGGTTGTCCTTGACCAGGAAGTGAGCCACCGTGGGCAGCATTCACACGGATGCTGAATGCCCACGGGTCCAGGCGAGAGGAGAAGGGGTGACGTGAATGGGCGCTTGCAGCCCAGATCCCAAGGTTTGTCTGGTCATCCAAATAGTGAACTACCCCACTGCGGGGAATGACAGCTGGGATTCCCTCGCCTGTCCTGTCCACTTTTCAGAGTCCTCTCCCGTGCCGAACCCTCTGCGAAGTTTCATTCTCAGTTCAGTCTGGAAATGTGAACACTGAGAAGCGCAGCCTCCGAGGCCCCTTCTGCTCCTGCCGTCCTGTGTCTTACGTCCAGCCCATTCTTTAATGCTGCGAGGGGCCTTCATATCTTTCCAGCAAATTCCTCTTTTTTCCACGTTGGCGCGGCTCAGATTCTGTGCCTGACAAACCGTGACCCTAGAGTAGCTCCTTTTACAACGTTATTTTCTAGATAGTTGAAGTTCATTTAAATAGGAAGTTTTGTCGTCGTCTGATGAGCATACTTATTCTCCATCCTTACACCTTGGGCACTGAGCTCCATAAACATTGGAGAAATAGAACAGAGAACCCGGTATGCACCTCGTAGTAAATCACCCTTTAGTGTCTACGGTACCTGGAGGAGCCCAAAGAAAGCTGCTGTGAACAGTCTGATTGACATTTTAATTCTTCGAAAACATGTGTCCTGCAAGGCACATGTTGTTTGGAAGGCAGCCCTTCATTATGCAAATACCAATTTCTCTCCGAAACGTCTCACTAATGGTGTAAGTTTTACACCTATCGTTTCTGGCCTGGAACCAAGAAAACGGCACTGCTGCTGAAAGTCCACTTGTTACCCAGCTGGTCTGACAGTTAATTAATGGGCTTTATTAGGCTGGGCCAAGTTTAGGACCCAGTTGGGTCCCAAAGGTCGGGAGCCTCGAATGAAGCGCAAACATCACGCTGAGAAGTCCCCGCACCCTGGGCAGAGAGCAGCTTTCTGTTCTGAGAGTAATGGCCTCATGTCTCTCGTGAACAAGTCCTGTTAGAGATCAAAGCAATCTTTCAGAACCTGGTTTTGATGAGTTAAGGGAAAATGAACCAGAAACACAAGGATTAAATGTCCCTTAAAACTCCCCTTGGGATGTAAATACCGAGAAGAATGTGCTGGGCCAAACCATGTATGGGATTTGAGCAGACCCCAACCATGGGGGGGAAGCAGCACAAGGCTTCTGACAAATCGAGGCAAGTCTGGCTTTGCCTCTACCTAATTGGTCTGCGTTATGGTCCTTAAGGGGGGTCTCATAAAGGAAAGGGCACCTGTGCTCTCCTGGGGGGGCTGCTCCCACCTACCGAGCTTCATCTCTTCAAACGCACCAATTGTAACCATCCGAGATGTAGGTTGTTACTTTTGCTTTAAATCGCTCATTACATGAAGTGACTCTGCACAGGTATAGATGTCTCGTGGGGCTCCAGGCTTACAAGAGAAAATGACTTTGCCTATGTGTTAATTTCTCACTAAAAACACAGCTCTCTCAGAGGGGTTTCTATAACATGCATAACGTCAAAGAGGAATGCTAAGTCAATCTGTCTCTGAAATGTGCGATGAATGAGTGCAAGACCCTAGAACACCAACTTTCAGCCGGGTGTGCCCTGCAACGCACTGGTGCACCGCAAGAATTTTTAAAACGTGCAACACCTGACTATTTAGTCACAGCCACTGACCTCGTTTCCCTTAGACTGTCAAATAAAAAAAAAAAAATGACAACAGCCAACATAACAACAGATGTCCGGTTTGAATGAGTCAAAATTATATCTATTTTTTGTCAGATTGACAAAAAATACATTTTTTTGTTGTGCTGCAGCATTTTAGTAATCAGTGTATGTGTGCCATGAAATGAAAAAGGTTGAAAATCGCTGCCGTAGAGTGTCTGTACTGCCTGCCCCATGGTCAAGGTTACAAAGGGCTAGATCAACTCCACATGGGCAGAATCCCTAAGGATTCACACTCCTCAAGACTAAAAGTTTGGTCAGGCAAGTATTCTCAACCAGCTGAGGTCCTGGTAAGAGAAAAGGGAAATGGGGGGTGGTTTGGGTAGTTATTCAACCAAACTTAATCTTTCAAAAAAGAATTTTTAGCCTCATTCAAGGACATGTCCATTGGTTTTAGAAAGAGGGGAAGGGAGGGAGAAAGAGAGGGAGAGAAACATCGATGCGAGAGAGAAACACCCATCAGATGCCTCTCATATGCACCCCCAACAGGGACCAAACCTGTAACCTAGGTATGTGCTCTCACTGGGAATTGAATTTGCAACCTTTCGGTTTAAGGAACAACACTCCAACCAACTGAATCACATAGGCCGGAGCTCAAACAACCTTAATGTTATGACCAGCCGCAGAAAAGCAGACTGACATCTTCACCAGTATTTCTTTGCTTGTTGCTAGTGTGTAACGATTTCCTCCCTTTTTAGTGTTTAAGTAGAAGTTACACCCCTCCGTACATGTCCCCCAAAATGAAAACATATGTCTATAAAAATCTGCATGCTATGTTCACAGCCGCACTGCTCCTAGGAGCCAAAAACAAAAACAGCCCAGGCATCGTCAACTGATAATTGAATAAATAAATTGTGGCTAACCAGAGAACAGAATGTTATTCAGCAATCAAGATGAATGAACTACATGAGCAATAGAAAAATAAGATGTGTCCCAGGTGCATTAGAAACGAAAAAAATATCATAAGGGAACTGTTGCACAATTTTATGTCAATAAATTTGGAAATGTAGATGAAATTGCTGCTTTTATAGGAAAAAATTCTGACTTCCTAAAAATGACAGAAGATGTAGAAAACCTGAATAAAACAATTTTAGCACTAAGAGAATTTGACAAGCCAATGTCAACCCCTCCCAAAAAAGACATTAGTCTCAGATGAATTGAGCAGTGAATTTTACCAAACCTCCCAGGAAAAGATCTTCTCTACCTTTTATAAACCTACAGACAGTGGAAAAGGACAGCAGGCTTCTTAATTTGCAAAGCTACTGAGGGCTTGACACAGCAATGAAACGGGACTGTACAAGAGAGAAAAACCATAGCATAATCCCATTTATAAATGTAGATGAGAAGTCCTCGATAAATATGAGCAAATTTAATCCAACCAGCGTATTTTTAAAAATGATCATTACTAACTAAGGTTTATCCCAGGATGGCGGGAACATCAGGAAAACAAATCAACATGTTTTATCCTATAAATTCAACCCTCACTCTTACCTAAAAGGAAAAAGTAGAGATAGAAGAGAATTTACTTAATCGGACGAGAGAGTTTTACCAAAGACGTGGAGTAGTCACTTCCTTCTGGAACATTCCCATGAAAAGCAAGACCAAGGCGAGGAGGCAGCTATTGCGGCCACAACTCAACATTACACAGGAAATACTAGCAAATGCTTTAAAAAGGAAAAACAAGGAAGAAAAAGAAAAAAAAAAGTGTGAGGTTTGGAAAGGAAATAAAAAAAATATTTCTAGGCATGGAAAATGCAGAGACGTCAACAGACAAGCTATTGGAACTGCAAAAAAGAATTCAGCAAGGTTGCTGGTTATAGATCAACATATAAAATTCAATGTATCTGCTCATATGTCAGCAACAATTTAGGAAACAAAGTTGAAAAAATTTACCAGATTCACAATAGCAGCAAAAATTATAAAGGACCTAAGAAATACATCTCACATAAAACATCTAAGAGCTTTATGGAAAAAATTCTATAACTTAATGGACATAAAAGAAGATCTGAATAATGAGTAAGAAGACTGGAAAGAATAAAAGTGTCAATTCTGCCTAAATTATCTATAAATTTAACTAAATTCCAAACCAAATACCTGCAGAAATTTTGGGTTTTTTTAATTGTTTCTAAAATTCATATGAACGTTTAAGTTATTTAAAAATTATGATTTTGGAAAAGAAAAGAAGAGTGAGGTGGCAGATATCAACATATTCCAGGTGCTCACAGAAGTTAAAATACCACGTCTGGGCAGAGAAAGGGGCCTGGAAGAGCACAAAGAGCCCAACGCAGATCCGTTTACACGCAGATTGTAAAGCATGAGGGTGACGAAGGACGGAAACACTGCGTTTCCATAGGAAAAATAAAGTCATCGGAATCCTATGCCCATTGGACAAAAACGAACTCCGGAAGACCGCAACACGAAGAACCGCCGCATGACACCACCGGGATGTGCAGAGGACACCTCCCTGGCCTGGAGTGCGTGTGCCTTGCGGCTCTGCCAAGGCCTGCCCGCTACCCCGGCCACCTAGTGCCGGTTCGCTCCCACGCGGTCCCCAGGACAACCTCTGCTTCCCAGCCAAGGCGCGGCCCCCCCGCGAGGCCCGCCGATCCGGAGCCACGGGAGGCCTCGGGCGGAAGCGAGGCGGCTGGCGGCTGCGGGTTTTCTGCCGAGTGGAGGGGCAGCGGCCGTGTGGCTCAGGGACTGGTGGCCGATTCCAGAAAGAGAGGTGGTTCTGGGGGTGTACTTTCATTAAACCGGAAGCCGCTTTTCCCATCAGTCCCAAACGCTGGGTGAGCTCCCTAGCGTTTCTCGTTTCTCGTAATTGTTTTTTTCTGCTTGGATTCTATTGCTTGTAACTAACAACAGTAACTGACATACAACCCCTCTGAACCGAAAACATCTTTATTTAAGAAAAATCGTAATCAAAGTTAGAGATTAAAAAAAAAAACAGGATGGAGGAAGATATTTGCAGGATCTATCGCAAAGAAGTTAATAGATATATATTTGTTTTACCAGCGAATTTATACTTAATAAAGAATAGAAATCAATAAATAAACAAATAAGAGAATGGATGCATCCCATTAGAAAAGTAGGGGAAAAATGAAAACAGGTAATTTTCGAAAGTAAAATTTAAATGCATATATATACACACATACACACTTTTTTATTTAAAATTGCATAAATAGAATTATGGTATTCTCATCTATAATTTTTTCACTATATAATCCAAATATACACATATTCTTATTTTTTTAATTGCATAAAAAGAATTATGCTATTCTTATTCTATATTTTTCACTTTATAGTCCAGTTCATGTATATTCTTATTTTTTAATGCATAAACAGTTATCGTATTATTCTATAAATTTTTCACTCGAGGTGAGCATTTACGAGAGCTCAACCACCTCTTGAGGGCAAAAATTAATAGACCGTGGCCACCATAATGCTGTTTACATAAGGTTTTAAGTCAGACAAAGCCACACTGTCATCTATGAAGATATTAAAAACCCGAAGAGGAAAAGCGCAGGAAGCTTGCGCAGTGCGCTGTACGGGGCTGGCCTTCGAGGGTGGGGAGGAAGGCCGCCGAGGGCGACAGTGGCGAGTGCCCGCACTTAGTTACATTTTATTCCTGGGAACAAAATGGCTCGGTGGTTGTTAACGATTTGGTGTGGATTCTTCTCCATTTCCCACACTTCCTTAAGTGTAACAATTTTTAAAATGTTCCCCTCATTTCTCTCCCTCTCTTCTATAAACTGTGAGAAAGAAAAAACTTGCCATTTAATCTATACATTATACGATATTGTAGTAACATTGTGAGAGAAATAACAGCATATTCCCTGTAAAAAAAATACAGAGGGAACCCCCATATTAGATTCCCCCCCCAAATAAGCTTTTTTTTTAAAAAAAAGGTAAATTTGTGAAGCTTTATTTTTAATTCACTTTTAAATTATACATGCACATCATTAACGATAAAAGACCCTGAAGATTCATTTATAAAGATTTTAGGTCTTAAAAATGTCACCGATGGTTGTTTTTCCCCTTGGCATGGCCACGCTCTCCGCAACGAGTCCCTGTGCTCCCGAGGCCGCAGCTGTGACTCACGCTGGTGGGTCACGGGCCAAGCCACAGGATGCCATTGCTGCATTTGCGCCTTAAGCGACGTTCCTTAGGCCGCGGGGGTTGAAGAGAGAAAAACAGAAAAAATCGCTCTGCTGTAAATGGACGCGTGACGACTGTTGAAGGTCCAAGATGCAAACCTTATCTTTCCAGTTCTGACTTTTTAAATCCCTTTCCATTGGACTTTGGACATCACATATTGAAATTATCTGAGCCTTTAATGACATTCCAGAATCAAACCAAAACAAATGATTTTAGAACATTAGAAAATGGGGGCAGCCACGAACGCTGAGCACACAGCCCTCTGGCTGCTCCTCGCTCAGCGGCTTCGGGGCCCGCTACTCCGAGTTGACGGCCTGATGCCCACGCAGACTCGCGAGAGGTCTGGGGTGCTGTATCGCTGAAATGGACAAGTAATATGTTCATACTGTTTAAACCTATTCAAATTTGCTTTTTAATGGGGCCAGTGCGTGTTTGAAATCAAAGTGTTGGGTAAATCAAATTATGGTTTTCCTTTGATTTATCCCAAGATACTTTATTTGCATTTCTGACTGAATCACAACTGATAGTTACACTTGGCACTTTGAAATTCCTTTCTGACCCTATCCCAGACTCAAACAAGTAATTAAAGGTTTATAAATTAACAACAACACGTCCCAGAGAAGCTGATTTGAAGGGAGGCATTCCTTATGTCTCGTGCATAAATAAAATTTACAGAAAGATGTACCCAAAGTAGAATATGTCCTATTAAAAAGCTACCATAGCTATGAATATCTGACCTTGCATGTAGGGAATAAATTATAGTCTCTCAAAGACACTGGAGTCAAATTAGGGACACGTGACACACTCATACTTTAAAAATGCCATCAGGAATGTGAAGTGGCAAAGTATTTCAAAGTGCCCAGTTCCGAAGAGGGTCCCCAAGAACTGGAGCAGCTGGGAACGGCTTTGGAGGAGGTGAGCCCGCAGGCTCGGCATCACTTCTGCGAGCATGCCGCCTGTCTCCACTTGGCCCAGCCACGCCAGTCCCTCTCCTTGCGGAGTCAGTCAGTCCTTGTCTTCTGAAGAATTTCCGAGCTCTTGGGGCATGTGTTTAGTTATAACTCTCAAATATTGCCCATTTATTTATACGACCGATGCTAGGCGCAAAGAGGACAACCAACAGGGTCCCCGTCCCTGGAACTTACGGTCTAATCAATGCATTGTAACTACTGGCTCGCTCATCTCTGTCTTCTGGGGGACTGTGCAGTGTCCACAGCATGGAGGACAGAGCAGACCGCGAATAAATGTCGGTTAAATGGATGAGGCGCCAGGATGAGGCGGAGGCAGGGGGACCAGAAGTTAGCACAGCCATCCAGCCAAGGGGTGCTGGGCACCTGGATCCGAGTGATGCGAGTGAGGATGGCAGAGTGGGGACCGTTAATGAAGATAGCCAAAGACCCGATGTGTCGGCAAGCAGTGAGGCCGGGGACAAAGCCAAACCTATTCCAAGGGTAGCTTGAGGAGGCAGCTTGGCTTGCGTGCTTGTTTTCTTCACTAACCCTTCGCACTGTTCCATTCCTGCTACCGAATTAACCACAGGCCAGCCTGGATGCTGTGAACCAAACCTCCCTGTCCTGCCCTGAATTTTGATCCCACGGTGAAGGGCAGGCTCCTTGGAAGAGCAACGAGTGTCCCCTGGCCTGTGCTCCCCGGCACACTCAGCGAGATGGGGCGGCCACTCGTGTGGCATATGAGTCACCATGGTTGGTCCCAGCCGTTCACTGCACCCGGGCCACAGGTCTTAGTTCAATCAGAGTCAGAGGCGACTCTTAGGGGTCAGCGTGACTCATAGGAGCAGGACATGAGCAAAGTGATGGTCCGAGTGGTTGTAAGGTAATAAATTTTTAAGCTTAACTAAAATAGCCCAAGTCTGAATTCAAGATACTGGTTGCCTCAGCAACAGAGAGGTTAAAGCAGCAATAAATTACAGCTGGTCTTATCAAATTGAGCCATCACCACTTTACATCATGGCACCAGGGCCCTGGATGTTGCTGCTAAGCACAATTCAGCATGGAAAAATTATCAGCAAGTTCATGTCAAAGGAAAACAGAAGGCTGCGACCAAGGTCAAGGTCCAAGCAGGCTTGGGTCCTCAGCTCAGACAGGGGATCATGTGCCTTGTTTGGTGGCTCATCTTGCTGGCACTGGGCCCACCAGTTCCTGTGGGGACCCTAGCTGTTGGCCTCCACACCTGTGGCTGCAGGGTCTTCCCACACGGTGTGCAGGGCCGTGGAGGACAGTGCCCCGTTGGGACAGTAGGGGGCAGTGCACAGAGGGAGGGGCTGGCCCCACCCACGCCTGCGCAGCATGGTGGGGGCCAGCCGTTGGGGTCTGGGCCAGCGCCTTGCACTCCGGCAGCTGCAGGGGCCTGGGCTGGTGGCTGGGGTAGATCCCAAGCTCAGGCAGGGGCAGGGAGGGAAGGAATTGGAGAGGGGATCAGGTGTCTGGTGTCTGTGATGCGAATGAATACCTGTGGGACCAAAGCGGAGATGTCTGCAGAGGGTCCTCCACAGCTGCGCACACACGATTTCTTCAGTGGCAGGAGCCGTGGGACCCCTTGATCCTCGGCGTCCCTGTGCGTCAGCTTTGCTGGTTTCCAGGTGGGGTGATACCGAACATTGGTGCCCTTCCCTGAAAGGCTGGAGAGGCTGGTGCCTCACCGGCGCCCCCTTTCCCAGCGAGGGGACCCTTCCTAGCGGGACTTTCCTCCAGGCACAGAGCACTACCGTCCCTGGGATGGATGATACCCGTGCACTGAAGCTCTTCTCTGGGTGTGTGCGGTTATTCAGGTGTTTTGTTGCTGCAGCTTCTGAAGCAGACCCCCGAGCTCCCCCAAACGCATCGTTGTCTGTGGGTGACTTTGGTGCAGGGACGGAGGCTGGGGTCCCCTCCCTCACTGTCTGGGTCTTGCTAGGGGTTCATCTTGGTATGAGGAAGAACAGGGGTGGGGGAGATTTTTAAAACAGACTTTGAAATGAGTAGCAACCTTACCTTGCTGAAAGTTCAGACTTAAAGGAAGATCAGTGATTGGTGTGAGCAGACCTGAGTGTGGGTGGCTGTGTTTGGGATTTGATCAGAGTTTATTACGATGCACTAGATAGAGAGGATGCTCTCCGTTTGGATAGCCATGATTGGCCTCCCAGCACCTTTTCCTAAATGCAGGTCGGCTGCCACATGGGATGGGTATTTCCGTCCCCACCGCTTCTTATCAGCCCTTTCATTGGTGGGAGAAGTACTGCCAATAAGAAAATGGGCTGGACATCCAATCAATAGCAGTCACATAAATATTCTCGGGTTGTATAAATGAAACTGCTTTTGAGTGACTATATTTCCAGCTTCTGGTAGCAGCAAATGCTCTTTGGGGAAAACGCCATCAATACACATTATATTTGAAAAGAGCTTGGTGAACTCGGACTCACTACAAGACGTCACAGAAGACAGACCTTAATTAAAACCTGTTTTCATCTGTCATCCCCATTTTCAAAGTATTCAACTGCCCTTCGCCTTGAACTTGAGATTTACCTTTCAGTGACGAATCAAGTTGCAGAACCAAAGACCAAGCAGGGAGTAGCCAAACGCTGAGCGGTCATGTTGAAAGCCAGACATACTTGGATCTGGCACCTGTGGGCAAAGGAGCTTCCTGCCCTATGTTAATCCCCCCGGCAGCGTCTGAGAACATGCACATCTGAAGAGTCTCAGGACTGTGGCTAGGGAGGGGGAGAAAGAGGAGACAGCTGGGGGGGAGGGGAGACATTGATTTCTCTTCTCTTACTGGGTTTTCGTTTTCTCATGCCCCATGAGAACACGGGCACCGCGGGACAGAGTGAGTTGAGGAGGCCCACGCTGACCCTTCCGCCCTGTGAGGGGAGCTGAGGGGAGCGGAGAGAATCAACTGCATCACTGAAAATGCCTCACTTAGCTTTACCTTGGGAAGGCTTGTTGTGTGGACATCAGATTTACTGAGACAGATGACATCCCCCTGTGTAAACCACTTTGCAAATCAGGCAGTTTTCTGTGACTCCTTTAGGCCTCTAGAGGGCAGTTTAAGACACTCAAGCAATAATTTACTATCAAGTAGGACCCTTGGGGTGACTTTTTCCCTGGGGAATGGTCTTCACATTGGGCAACTCCTTCACGATGCAGCACTCAGGAAGCTTCCCTCTTTTCTGTCTGCTCCTGTCCCCCTCTGTGTCCATGTCCAGAAGGGGGCCATCCAGGCTCTGGGTTTGGAATATGGAGAGACAGGACTTGTGTTCCTGGGAGGAGGAGGAGGAGGCGTTACCTGTTCGAGGGAATGGTGAGGAGACACCATGCGAAAGTTGCCGTCTGCCTGGGCACCAGATCAGCAGCGTTTGTCCCCAGCAATCATCTGGGCTTTGTCAGTTTCAGGAAAGGTCAGACAAGAACCCGGGTCCTCAGGTTCATTGTGAAGTTGTGAACATCAAACACTTTTCTCTAAGGCATTTGATTTGCGTTTAGGATGTGGCTGTACTTTAAATGTTTTAAATCGTACTTCTGATCTGCAAAAAGAATAACAATCGATTGGTCACTTAACCCTCAACTGTGAAAATGAGGAACTAGAACTGGGAGGGGAACTGATAACAGTCCCATACTTACAAAATTGTGCATTGAAATTAAGAGGACCCATTTAAGAAGGGGTAGCTTAAGTTTATTTAAAATGTAATTACTTTTGGCTTTTGTAATTTTGTTCCTTTTTCATGGACCAAGACAAGAATTCCACAAACAATGCCAGCCCGTGGAACCTACTATTTGGGAGAGGACTGGGTGGTTCAGGATGAAACGGAATCCCACGCCTGGGTAGGCTGCAGGGTACGTGAGCTCCGGGCTGCGCTCTCGCCTGTTCCTGGTTCCCTTCTGCGTCAGCAGTAGCCAGGGGTTCATTGCCACCTGATGACCATGCCCCTAAAAGCTCTGCCATCCTTTCACACCTACATCTTCCTATTTCATTATTCATTCACAGGGTTTAGACAACCGTGCCTTTCTCCTGTGACTCCTTCTCTTCTCACTGCTCTGCTATTTCACTTTGGAACTCAATGTCTACTTCACACACACTATCTCGGGAAGAAGTAAATGTAATTCACAATTACATTGTTAGTTTCCTTAAAAAAAAAAAACAGATCTCACTTTAATAATATAGCTTGAAATAATTCTAGACTTATCATTCATGCACTGGAAAATTTTCCAGATGAGACTGAGGTCCAGGCAGGACAGGGCCCATCAGCCCCAGAACCCCGGCTCTCCAGGTGCTGCCAGGGGCCACCAAGGGCTAACAGCAGTGCCAGCCCACCTGGCTTCCCTCCTGCCCTCCCAGCAATTCTTGGGAGACATGAGAAGATGCTACTGCAAAACTTTGTCCAAAACCCAGCAAAGCGATGGAAAAGCCAAACCTTGGTGGCTTTTCACAAATACCGGTGTCGCTAATATTGCTGTCCCCCACTCACAGGCTATAGCGACCACATAGATAATGCTTTGAAGCCGCTCTCACATGATGGAAATGCCCCAGCATTTTAAAAAGGACAGATATGTGAGATGCAGGAAGTTTCCGACAGCCCTTAGGCCTTCAGCATAAAGGTGTTGGGTGGAGATCAAGCCCTAGGAGCTGGGGGCTTTCTGGGGGTGCAAAGCCCCTCCTCTCAGCCTACACTTACGTGCTCAGGGGTTTTCCAAATACACCCATACGTGACTCAGGTTTCTATTTCCCTCTGGCTTGGCTGAGTGTGGAACCAGCACCAACACGACTCCAGCAGGGTGGACATGCCTGGCGACATCATTCATCCGTGTCAGCTGAGACTTGAGCTGGAGTCTGCTGGTGTCACTGCAAATAAACCAGGACTTTCCAACTCGCAGGGAACAGATCCGTGGAAGTCTGAATTGCCTTTAGATCTTTGCAAACAGTGACTGCAAGCCTGGTGTTTTTCAAATACCTAATAATACAGTAGTACTTTACATAATTGCCTTCCCTAACATTCGTAGAAAACTATAAATAGTCCTCTTAATATGCACAGAAGTACTTCTCTCCCAGATGTTCCCATGGCGAAGGGCCTGAGCTGTAATTTCCACCTATTTCAGAAGCGCCGAGACACGGAAACCTGACAAGCACATTCTTTTCTTCTGCCTCCTACAGGTTCCCACGCCTACCCCCACCCCCATCCTCCAAGCCACAGTAAGACAACCTGATTGCCTCGCTGTGGCCTGGACAATTCCTGGGCCTTCTTACTTCCTCAGACATAAGCCTCACGCACAGCCATCTGGGAGCACCGCCCTCTCCTGCATTCGGGGGCAGGTGTGGGTCGTGGTCCTTCGCTTCCTTGTTTCCGTTTTTAAAGACCACTGGGGTAGGCTGAGCAGAGGTTCCCCAACGTTATTTGATTGGGGCTCACTTTCCCTGATCACTGAGTTTTCGTGTCCAGTTAGTTACAAAACCACTGACTGTGACTCTAACAAAGAGACTTTCCCCACAATTTCGATGAGAACCTTGACCGGTACTGATTTTTGAACTTTTTTTTAGGTTGAACAAAATTCGCAGCGCTGTTTCCGTAGACTCCTTGTCTCTTAGAATCATAAGCACGTTTTAGTCATCGTGGCCCTGACTTGCGGCCCTCGGTGCATTTTAGGTCGCACCATCAAAGGCACCACCGACCAGACTGGTCCGTGCCCCGCACGTGGGCAGGCGGTTGAAGAGGGTGCGGGGCTGCCCTGTAGGCCTGGGGCGAGGGGCTGGAGCCTCTGGGCCTCGTCCAGAAACACGGTAGGAAGGGCTGTTTCTGATGGGAGGGCTGCCGTCTAATCCTTGGGGTGATGTTAGGAAATTTGTCAGGCAGATCAGTACCAGAAAGATTCCCAGGGAAGTTGGGGGCCTGGGGATGTCCTCCCGTTACCCCAGCTCTTCCCACAGTCTCTGGATGTCCCTGCAGCACTAGACACTTATTTCCAGGCTCCCAGCTTCCTCGGGAGGCTGCCTGGCACGGACCTGCCCTCTGTCATTCACAGAAGAAAAGCGTGTGCTTCCCAGGGCACCCCAGAATGCCAAATGTGCCGGGCCAAGGGCAACCCAACACACTCATGTTCCGCTGGGCACCAGGCACTGGCTGTCTCCACTTAGTTCTGATAAGGGGAAGCGTAGCTTCAGAGCTGGGGGTGTTACCCCGGCTAGCTGCTCAGGCTAGGCTGTGAACACCTCTCTTTGGTTCTCTAACCACTGACAGAGCTCGGGCAGCAGGGGCTTGGGCTTGGGCTCTGGGCTTCCTCCCTTGTTCTCTGTGAAGTGGGACATTAATCTGGAGACAGCTTAACCTAGTCATTTGAACTGAAAAAAGAAGCCAGGTTCTTGCTAATAGAAAGCCTAAGTCCCACGTGGCTGATTGAGTGGACAAATTTGAGGACGGACTTTGTTGATTGACTTACACGAATATGACAGCTATGTCCCATGAATGAGAGGTGCTAAAAGGTTGTTCTGATGTCTTGGACAAAACACATTTAAGGCCAGTGAAAAGGTAAAAGCATTTTATCTGGAATATTCTGTTGGCGAAGGCATATTGAAATGAACGGTGTTTAGAACTTCCTAATCTTTCTGGCAATACTGGGTGAAATAAAATGCTTAAGTGATACGCACACACACACACATAAATAACTTGGTTGTAGCTTACTAAATCTTAGTAGAGTTTGTTTGATTTTCCTCAAGTTGAGAAACTGACTCTGATGACTGAATAACAAATCTCTTTATAAAGCAGATGGTTTCCTGTTATTTATTCATGTTATTTTGGCTTTTAATATAATTGAAGGAGGACCTAATTGATTAGTCTGCTGGTAGATTAATACAAATAATTTTTGAAGATGGGTTACTATGTGATTCTTGACATGTCCCCTGGAAGGAGGTCCCAGAGGCGAGGGCCACGACTCTCGTGAGTGCCTGCTGTTCGTTTCTGGGGACAGAGACCTGCAGCGCTTACACACATGTCCGTGAAGACGAGGAAGGGAATTGTAGCGGAGCCCGGTTGGGCTCTGGCAAAATACTCACCTACAGACGAATCCCTCTCTGTAAGAGAGGCATTTCCTATAACATTTTACTTTTATGTGTGATAATTATTCATCAACACTTAAAATATACTTATGTTGTTTTGATCAGTTGTGAACAAATAATAATTGTAGCCATAACTCAGTCTCTCCCCAAAATGAATGCTTAGTGTCTCTGGTCACTGAAAATTTAAACAGTTTAAAATTTTGATTTCCAATTGTGAGGAATAAATTTCTGTTGTTTAGAAGCCAATTTTTTTCTTTAATTTCTGTGCATGGATGTACTACGACACAGGGATAGTTACTACTTTGAAGCACATAGATACAACTTTGGGACAAAATTCTGCAGGAAAGTAGAAAGGAAATTTGTCTTCAGGAAGAAAAAGGAATGGTGCAAACATTCCAGGAGCCAAACAAGAGTGGTTTACTGCTTTTTAACTGAATAATGGATGTTTGCAACTCTTACAGTATTTACACTTCATTATAACTATTTCAAAGAATTCTGCAACAGATTGTTTTTCAAATGCCACTATTTACAGCAGCCTGGAACATTCATCTTTTGTAATTATTGTGACTTACAACGAAAAACTTAAATGTCAACTAAAAAATGTGTCAGGGGGTACCTAGTTTTGTTTTGTTTTCATTATTATACGATCTACAACAGAACATTTCGAAATCCATTGCTCCACGAGACTCCGGCTTCCTGATATCAGACTGGAGAGTCTCTCTCTCTCATTCCCTGTGCTCCTGTTAATGAGCTACACGCCTCCCAGGGCCCCGCGGTTGATGAAACACCCCCTTTCCTGCTACCCGAGTGTGTGTGAATTTGAGCGACACTGGGACCCCTTTCAAAGGGAAAATATCCTGTGGATCCCCATGAGTGGCTTAAGGGATCTCTGTAGTAATGTCACTTACAACTACAAAACTCTATATTTAACCCTTTATACCCATAGCCCTTGCACATTGAATTAGAAAAGCAAGTCGACAAATTAAAAATAAACCACGAAACCAACACAAGTAGAAACGTGGTTAGCACAAGTGTTGCTGCTGTTCACTCAAGCTCGACTGCTGCTCTCGGAGGGAACAGAGCGCTGATTGTTCTGATGGAGGTTTAGGCCGTGGTTTTGCTTTCATTTTGACATGCCCTCATTCCTAGGGGCCACCGAACGACGCGCTGGTTGCCTCCACTCTTCGCTGTTTAACCGCTGTGACACCTCTGTGGACGGTCAGGTGGGTGAGGCCACCGGGCACTGGCACCGGGCTTTGCCTGGTGAGAACCTTCCTTCACCAGATCCCACTGTTCTTACCTCAATAACCTGGGACAACTGTATGGTCTGCGGTGACAAAAAGATTATAAATATGAATGCAGGCGCCTCCCTCAGGGACTGGATTTTGTTTTACAGCGTTTATCAAATGGCCCCGAATTCACTGCCATTATGATTTTTTAAAAGTTAGCAACGAAATGAAAATATGAAATTTTAAACCTACCTGTTGAAGAAAGTCTATGGGCCCTGGTCACATCTTCCGACCCCTGGAGTTTCGGAGACCCCAGCTTGCGACACCAACACCACCATCGAGGTGGTCACCTGCGGCCAGAACGGGTGCCAGTCTCACCAGGTTAGGCAGGTCCAAGAAGGCACATCGGAAAGAGTGACCAGGGACAGTTCTTTCCATCTAATCCGCTAGAAGAAACTCAGAGACGAAGCTTCTCTGGTTTGCTCACCACGCCTGGGCACCGTGCCCAGCACTTGTGGTGAGCTCACGGTCATTTGTTTGTTACAGTGACTTGAATAAAGGATCCAAGTCATTAAGTCACCCAGGGTGGGCCTCTGACGATCGCCTTTGTCTCCAAACACCCCGAGAGCAGGTCACCTGGGCTTACGGTCTCCATCGATCCTGGCCGGACCTGCATGAGCAGACTGCTGTGCTCCCTCGGTTCCGCCTCTCTATCTAAATAAGAAAGCAAATGTAATAGAAATAGCACATATGAGCTAAATAGAGCCTATGTTACATATTATGCGGCATATAAAATTATAACTATATAAATATTAAATTAAAATACAGAGAAACACTGGGGAGGGGTGGGACCCTGGTAAACTCATCTCAAAGGCTCTAAAGACACACTTAGATTGTGTTACTGTTTGTCAGTTTGTTTTGCAGATTGTGCGTTTCTGTTAAGTGGTTTTGGAGGGAGCCAGTGTGGGCCGGAGCCCCCATTACCAGCCCTGGTGGGATTCTAAACGCTTGGATGCTTTCCACACTGTTCCCTGTGCTTTCCGCATCATAGCAGCATCCATGGCCACGGCGTCCAAGGAGAAAGGACAACATCTCAGGCTCTTCTCCATCCTTACCCCAAGACTGTGATTAATACATAGCTCCCCTGTCACCAGAGGATTTTCTCTTAGAGAAGTATGGCGCCGTCTAATTATAGGTCGAGCGTAACCAACACCTTCCTAAGAAAGTCGTGTCTGCCCTACAATTTCTCAGCCCGTAGTGTATTGTGAACCTTCAGGGTCCCGACACCCTTAGTTTTCTTCCGGCTGCATTGTCAAGGTCTACGTCACGTGCACCAGCATCGAGCTTTCTTCTACGCCACGTGGTCTGAGGGCTAAACACGCAGACCTGAGAACTACATGACCTCGGTTTAAATCTCACCCTGGCCACCCATTTCCTCTCTGGTTTGAGAAGGTCACTTAACCTGTCTGAGCCTTAGCTTTCTATTTTAAAAATGGTTGTTGAAGGGACTGAGTGTGCCAATTGCATGCGATTTTTAGCACAAGGCTTGGCGTAAAAGAAGCACTCAGTGAATAGGTGCTACATTTTCTGCTGAAGTATACATTCACCCATGGCTTTGAATGAGACGTCCAAAGCCTTTATAAAATATAATCCCCCTTCTGTAACTTTTTCCTGAGTCCTTCCAGAATGCAACCCAGAATTGCGTGCGCACACCCTGCCCAGTCTCCTGCAGCCCCAGCAGCAGGCTGACGGCCCTGCGCTAACTCACAAAGCAGCCCGCGTGGCTATCAGCTCGCTCTTCAGAAATAAGCGATGGACACAGCACTTAAGACAGAAGCTTCTGTTGGACTCCAGAGCGACCCTTACTGATTTGGGCCTTAGGACTTTCTGATATGCAAAATCTTGGATTCTTTCATGCTCCATTCGTTCTTTTTTTTTTTTTTTTTTTTTTTCACTTTAAAATGACAGCATTTCACTTTTAGGTTACAGACTTGCAAAAGATTCAGAATTGAGATCTCTAAACCCAAAAGGGGCAAACGGGGCTGTCCTCTAGGAAGGAGCGCTGAGCTACGGAACACGGGCATCCGACCCAGCACCTCAAACGCAGCCCGGCTGGGCGATCCTGGGTGACTCGCTACCCTGCTCTGGGCCTCAGTTTCCTCTTATGTCAAGTAAGAAGATGGGTTACGTGAACTGCAAGATTTTAAGTTCCCATCATTCTGAAAGTAATAGGCAAAGTCTGCCACAGAGAAAGTAATTAAGATGTTTACCGAGCGCTACGGTTTCAAAGTCCTGTCTCCACTGTTCCTCTAACAGTGCTCTGAGGTATTTTCACTAGTCCCATTTTACAGATGGAACTTTTGTAATATTGAGAGATAAAGTGAAAACCAAGGCAATAAAGTTACTGAGCTAAGAGAAGATCCAGGACGCTTCTTTCTGGGGTGTTGGATTTCTTTCTTTTCTTTCTTTCTTTTTTTTTTAATCCTCACTCAAAGACATTTTTTCATTGTTTTTAGAGAGAGAGGAGGGACAGAGGAAGGGGGAGAGGAAAACTTCAATGTGAGACATAAGCATTGATCGGTTACCTCCCACCTGGGCCCAGACCAGGGATCATACAGGCCCATCCTGGGACCAAACCCGCGACCTGGACACGTGCCCTGACCCGGAATCTGACCTGCAAACTTTTGGTTTATGGGATGATGCTCCGACCAACTGAGCTGCACTGGCCAGGGTTGGGATGTTAGATTTCAAAATTTTCTTTAACTTTGTTGCCATGTGATTAGAGGAGAAGCTACTTTAAATCCAAAAAGAATGCCCTTTGCGACTACTTGTCTATTCACATGGCTGTGGATTCTGCAGGTTATGTATTCCTTCGTTCGTTCATTAACTCATTTAACCAGGATTTTATTGGCCATGTCAGTGCAGCATTATTTAACCTGCTATGTGGGACATAAGAGAACACATGAGTGTCAGTTGTTCACTTAAATTCTTCACTTACACTGGCATGAGCATGAACTTGCCAGGTCTCTCTATCCACTGCTCCTGCCCGGAATTTAGGACAGTGTCTGCAGCGTGGCAGATGAGTGAACGAATGAACGAAACGGGCAGATTCAATCCTGGCCTCACATAAGCGTGACCAGCCTCATCCAGGAAGGTTTCCCTTGGACACACCACTCAAGACTCAGCATCGTCCACCCCACTCCACTCCACACCACGCCACGCCACGCCTGTAGCACTTACCACATTGGGGTGGTTTCCCTTTCGTTTTAATGTTTTATCAAAGCCATATCTACACAGAGTTAACAATCAAACGGTGCCCAAAGGCTGGTAATAAATCACAGCAATCCTTAACCCTGTCCCTCCCCCACCAACACACACTCTAGTTCTGATACCCAGGGGCAACCACTTTGAACTCTGAGCTGTGCTGCAGCACCAGCCTTCACATCACTGCAGAACGCGCTCCTCTGGCTAGCTCTGATTTATCTGTTTTCGGAGGTATCTGTTATCCGTTATGATGGATCACCATTTTAAATTAAATCATGTAAGTATGACTATGTGAATATGAGTTGAGTTTCAAGCAGTCTGTCAGTTCTGCCATCATCTGCTCTTTGTCTTGCCCCAGTGACCTGCCAGCTCAGTTGTCCCAGGAGTCCCTGCTTTTTCCAGAACTTTCTCTCCCTGGACCCCCGCTCCTCCCGCTCCAGGTCAGCCTGCTGCTCCTCTGTCTCTCTGAAACGTCTCCCCGCCCCCTTTCCTGGGGAACATCTGCTCTGTCTGGCATCCCTGCTCTCCCTCTCTCCCGGTTTACACTTTCGTCCTTCCAGAGCCTACACTCCACTCACTGGCTCTGCCGGAATGAATGGAAGGCAGAGATTCTGGGTGCTGGCACGTCCAAAATCTGTTTTGCCTCACTTTGGAGTCAGTGTAGCAGAGAGCCAAGCTCTACGTTGAATTCACTTTCTCAGCATTTAGAAGACACTGCTTCCCCATCCTCTGCACGCAGTGTTGAGCGGCCTTTTTTCTTCCTTGGAAAGCTTGTAGGGCTAAAGTCCATGGTGTCGGCTGTCCACAGCCACGTTCCTTGGTGTGAATCACCTCCTGCTGCTGCGCTGGCTGCTCGGTCAGCTGTTTCCATCCAGCAACTTGTATCTCGGTTCTGGAAAAGGCTCAGTCATCTTTCTTCCTGTTCATTTTCTCTGTCCCCTTACCCAAAGCTCCGATTGGTCAGGTGTTGGACCTTCAGGGCTAACTATCCATGTCTCTTTTCTTTCATATTCCCCACCTTTGTATCATTTGTAACTATTTATTCAACTTTACTTACTAACCCCCATGTTAAATATTTTTCTTCAGTTTGACTGCTGTATATGTCTTAAACTTCTAAAGCTTATTCTAAATCCCTAATTGTTACTACTTTACAGCACTTCCCATTTGTAAAGTTTCTTCTTGTTTCTAAGGTTATTATTTGGGCTTATTTAAAACATTTTCTCTCCTCCCTGATTAGTTCCATCCCCTCCAGTTTCCTTCGTGCGGCCCTTTACTCGGGGCTTCTTCACGTTCGGGGCTCTTCTTGCGAGTCCCAGGGGCCCTGGCTGTCCGGTATCACCGGTCCTCAAAAAGCTGACCGGGAGCTCTGTGTGCAAGGGCGGGTTGTTGAGGGTTCCTCAGAAGGAACCGACCCTGCAATGCCTTGATCTTGAACTTTCTAGCCTCCTCGAGAACTGCGAGACAATGAATTTCTGTTGTTGACGCCACTCAGTTTGGGATACTTTGTCACAGCATCCTTAGGAACTTAATGCAGTGACGATACATCTTAATTATAAATATGAATATTTATATTATGTCTATGTTATATTAAATATTCAGAATAGCCAGTCCAAGAACTAGGCTTATGGCATAATGTAGGTCCTTTGGATGACCTCATAGCTGACCTCTCTGGCCCTTCCCTAAACTCCTGTTTATTTCCTCATTAATGAATTCTTTCAATCAATCAGAGATATCTGTTGAGCACCAACTGTGTGCCAGGAATTGCCCGGCCACAGGAATTAGCTGTGAGCAAGAGAGGCAGGTTCTCCTGTCTCCTGGGCTGTAGGAAGAATAACAAATGGTTATGTCTGGAAGGCTTCAGTGGCTAGATTGTTTAACACACACACGGCCTACCTCTGGGGGAGAACAGACTTATTCCCTACACGTAATCGACTGGAGCAGTTCATTAAAAGTATGATTTTGTGACGATTATTGGGACACATCCGTCTCTGAGTTGCTGTGTTACTTTATTGCAAGATGCAGAAAGACCGTGAGCTTTGCAGCGTGAGAGACCCAGGGAGAAGGAACCGGCTGCTCAGTCCCCAGGCCTCAGCCTGCCACCTAACTTGTCTATCTAGGCCACAGGGTGCTCACCTGTGACAAGATGAGAGCAGTCCCACCCCCCGGACAGTCAGGAGTCTCACGGGGGAATACTTTTACATGGCCATTTTTCTGGGCTGCTGTTCTTAAACCAGATACAGAAAAAAAAAGTTCCTGCTATTCGACATGAGATTAGATTTCCTTGATATGCTTCTTGAGAGTCTGAAACCTGTGCTCAGTTTTTGAAAACACAGTCCTGAGAACGATCGGGCTGTTTCCCTGTTTCCACGGAAAACCGCTGCCCACTCACCCTGTGTGTCACCAGGCCTTCGTCACCAGTGTCTCTGCGGTGGGCCCATGATCAACAAGGAGGTCCCCACAAAATCACGCTCTCAGCAGCTCGGGGCTTTGCGGTCTAGCACTTGGTGTCTCAGGATCATGTCTAACTTGCTTGTCTTGGGTGTTTGCACTTTGGAATGGGTAAATGGCCTGCTTGGTTCTAGGTCAAGTTTTGTGTTGAGGTGCAGCTGATTAGCACTGGGCTATGGACCACAGGAATAACGACATTCATGTGGCCCATGGCTCGGAATGTTCCAGTGACAGTCCTGGCCTCTACCCAAGTCCTCCCCTGCTCACTCAGCCCTGGTACGAGGCTCGGGTGAGGACACAGTGGGGAGGGCCAGCAGCAACTGGACGAGGGGTGCCCAAGGTGGCGGTCACACCGGTGACTATGTCATACTTTAGTAAAAAGCCTACACGCTTTCTGGGCTAGCCAGAGCGACCTGCTTTATTACTTCTTAAATTTATTTATATTTCTACTTAGTTCCAGCTATTTGGGGACAGATGGCTAATACTTGACAGGTTGCACCCATATGTGCATAAATATCTTTCCCCCTCCAGCCGTGAGCTTAAAAATTAAAGATGACAACCCTTATTATTGTTAGAAACTGTAAGTGAAAAAAAAATCTCTCATTTTGTGTATTCAAGCAAAATGACTTAATCAGTTTCTCCTTGACTCACACAAAGGGAATTTGAAGTTCAAGTTCGTGCTTTAGAAGGCATTACATAGGAGGCCCTTTTCCTCCCACACCGCACATCAAACTGACTTTTTACTCAACTGTGAGTGATATTGGGGTAATCGAGATAAGCCTCTGAAACACTGCAGGAAAACAAACAGAAATTCCACACGCAGAGTTGACAGAGACATTTTTATGTGTTTATTGTCAATGGATGAATTATACCGCTGTTTGTCATTACACAGTAAATTATTGGCATGCATCAGGACTATGCAGAGATGAAGGCCAGTTGAGACGCAAGGACTCTGGATTTTTTTCTTAAAACAAGGAAGGGCTGAAGCTTTGTCATCTTCCACGTGATCACCTTTGACTCTGGCTGGAAAATGAAGAAGGTAAAGCAGAGACCCGAGGGAAGCAAACCACCGGGTGCTGTTGGCGCCACCCTTGGGATGTGAGAGGCAGCACAATGACATCAGGAGGGAGAGAAGTGACAGCTTCCAGAAACCCCAGGCTGGCGGACCTGCCGGATTTGATGAGCAGACAGATGTGGGGGGGAAGGGGGAGGGGAATCCAAGGATTCTACCGGATGTCTTATTCAGGTGGAAATCACGACCTATGGGAAGAGGTGGGACAAGGAAGAGTTACTGATATTTATCTACTTTGGCTTGTTATGAAAGCTCATCAGTTTATGTGTCTATGTAGAAATCTGTGCGAAGCCCTTTCAAAAATGGTAGCTTCCTTCCTAAGTCCTATGTATTCGGAATCCTAAGCATGGAAGCCAAGCCATGGCTCCTTACTCAGAGGCCTCTTTGCCTTCAAGGTGAGGATCAAGCGGAGCTCAAGTCTGGTGTTGGTGCTTGTTCCCAGCCTTGGTTTCCGCACACTGCACGTTCTTCTGGGACCCTTGGCTTTTCCAGGGAGGTCTAGCGAATTGGGTGGGGACTCTGCCTCCAGCTGCCTCCGCTGTGTGCTGAGTCCAAACTGAGTTTTATTAGAAAAGTTTTCCTTAAAGGTTTTTCAATGTGCTGGAAACTCTCAGCACCGGGATGGCCACAGCCATCATGAAAAGTCTGGCATAATTGTCGGCGTCACACAGGGGGTGTGTGGGAAGGATAAGGACGTCGCTGGTGACAGAGACAAGTTGTTTTCAGCTCTATCACACGTGGCACCCGGTTTTTATAGTAGCAACTATCCTGTGCTAACCCCCCTTACCCCGTAAAGTTAAATTTATAGGGGGTGTATCTACCCAAGTGCTCATTTTAAAACTTGAGTTACAATGACATATAACATTAGTTTCAGGTGTACGGCATAATGACTCGATATTTGTATATATTGCTGATGATCACTACAATCTGTCTAGTTAACATCCATCACCTCGATAGTCACAACAATTTTTTTTTTCCTTGAGAGAAGAACTTTTAAACCTTAGCAACTTTCAAATACGCAATACAGGGCCTGGCAGAAGTAAGGCCTGCTTGAGTGTGGCGGGTAGGGTAATACTATGGGTGTAACAATTAATAGTTTTCATCTGAACATTTCACCTAAAATGCCCTATGGTGCACTTGAGTGGGATATTGTTACATTACAGGATTCCACGCCTACGACTTTGTTATAAAAGGTTTTGTAATAAAAAGGGGCGTCATCTGTGCTGAACCCTGTACTACACAGCAGGTCCTTGAGTGACGTCCTGCCCTTTGGCACCGTGGCGTTGTGCTGTGGACGTGATGTCACGGTCACGTAGCTCTCGTTTGCGTCAGTTAGCCTGTGGTGAAGCTGGTCTCGCTGCCCCTCGTTCCCCCGAAGTTCCTCAAACCCACTGGCGGTGCTGAGTGGGGACTGACTGTACTAACTACAGCCACCACACTACATATTACACCCCGTGACATACATCTCACCACCAGAAGTCTGTACCTTTTCACCCTTCAAATGCATACTCTTAAAAAAAAAAAAAAGAGGTTATAAAGCCCTGACTGTAATATAAACAAATCTAATAGAGCAAAATTCTAAGCACTTTTTTAATCCATCCCTGCGCAATCAGGAAAGCAAACCATCCTCAGTGTTTCTAAGGAAGGCGAGTTTAAGAAGGGAATTGGTCACAGAGGTCGGGGCACACGCAGGAAGGTAGGGCGGCCCAGGGCTACCCGCAGAGACTCCTAGAAACCAGGGAAGCAGAAGCCTCCGAGGGCCCTGCTTCCGCCAATGCCTCCGCTCCCTCCGCAGCGCTGTGCGCACCAGCAGGAAGTGCTGTCTCTCTGACCTCTCCCAGCCTCCCCCAGCCTCCCCAGTGCCTCCCACCGGCAGACCCTCAGGGAAGCCAGGCCGGAAGGAATCTGGAAGCTGTAACTTGGAGGTTTCCAGCCCCAGAGGTGGAGAGCAGGGCTTGGAAGAGGCGTGCAGAGCTGACGGATGAGCTTCAATGCGCAAATGCACAATACATCTGAAGACACACTGAAGACACCAGATGCCTGAATCGGCCTTTAAAAAAGTTGGGACTGAATTCAACAAGGCGAGGTTCCACTAAATGTCTGTAGACACTTCCTGTCTCCGATGTTTGGAAAGAAAAGCCGAACCAGAGCGTCCCTACGTGCGCACAGTCACAGCGAGTGCCAAGACCGCGGAGCAGAGCAGCCCAGGCGCGGGTGATGCGGCCCCGATGTGAGGGGTTGGGCCACGGCCGCTGAGGTTTTCCAAATGGTCGGGTTGACAATTCGTAGTAGAAAGTGCAAACAAAATAAAACCTGTGAGTTGCATTGTTATAAAATTCAGCGTATACTAAACCCATGCCAAAAAGCTTTGTGTTTATATGTAAGATGGAGTCAGGTTTGGGGCTGAAATCATTCTAAACAGGTTTTCTTTTTTTTTTTTCCCCTTTCATGAATATCCAACAGGACATTCAAAATCTGAGTTGGACTAAATGTTGTAGAACCATTAACTTCCCAGTCCCGCGCCTTTAAATGTCATTTGCACGCCTCCACCCGCCCTGTCCCACCCTCTGCACACGACAACTAAAAATTCCCCGGTGACGTTCATCCTCTCCCGGGCAGCAGCACTGCTCCTGGTGAGGCCCCTGATGGGAACGTCGGTTTCTGACATGGAAATATTATGCTACTGGGTGCAGAGCAGGTCACGGAATGGTTTTCAACAAGGGCGGCCTTTCATCGTTTTAGAAAGTATCTACACACACGAGCGAGAAGAGGCCTCGCGGCATCCTGAACCAGAGCCCTTAACCGGTCACCTCTCCTACCGCGATTAGGGAAATGATATTTTTCTTATGTTTTACTTGTATGTTTAAATTTTTCCACTCAGGATTTTTTTTTTTTTTTTTTTTTTAGTTTTAGTTTTAGTTTTCATGACAGTTTGCATTCAACACCCTTTCGTATTAGTTTCCGGTGTGAAACTCCGTGGATCGGCGTTCACGTAGGTTACAAAGCGCTCCCTCCGATCCACTCAAGACGTTTTTAAAATGCATTCAAGGAAGGAAAAAACCGGGCAAACGGTACGTCGGGTCAGGTCTGGTGAGCACCTCCGGGAGGACTGTCCTCGGCTCAGGATCAGGCAGGCCTCGAAGCGGTCGGCAGTGGCTGCCACGCCATGCAGATGCCCGACACAAGCATTCGCTCCCCTCTGGTTCTGGCAGAAACACCACCTTCCTTTCCACACACAGACCCCTCTGTGGGGCTTGCTGCCCTTCAGGGATGGCGGGCCGCTCACTCCCTTCCCTGGGTAGCAGCCACCGGTCCAAAGTGCAGCGTGGCATCTTCTTTCAGAACAGGAGCCCCCTCCCAACTAAGCGCTTGGTGATGCAGAGATAATCCACACTCCCACCTGCACCATAAGTCTCAGGTATAGGTGTCCGACTGGGAGACCCAGTCCCAGGCTGGGATACCCGTTTCCACCCCTGGGCCAAGCCACAGTGGGGCATCAGTGAGATGCAGCGAGATGCTCACTGTGTGCTGGAGGCTTGAGGCAGGTCCGGCACTGAGGGCCCTGCCCAGGAAACCGAGGAAGGACGGTAGGATGGGGCGCACGGGTGCTGCTGTTGGCAGGTGGCCCATCAGGGTTTCACCAACACACAGTCTCCCAGCCAAGCCGCCACCCCAAGACCTACCGCTGCCCCGCACGGGCCTTGGGTGGCGATGGCAGGCGGGGTGTAGCCGTACCTGACGTGAACACATCTCCTGAGCCTGGATGCCGGGGCCAAGACTAGGGATAGCTTCCAGATGTGGGCCTCACATCTGGGCCAGCCATCAGGAGGCTGCTTGTTTGAACAAAGACTGTAAGTACTCAGAGAGCCCTAAGGTCCAGAGAAGGCTGCCAAGACCTGGCAAGCAGATGAGTGCAAAGCAGACCTTAGTGTGCGATTTCAGGAGAGGAAGTAAGCCGCGTCCCATGCCCACATGCTCCGTGGGGACGGAGGCGTGTGTCCCTCTCACACGGGGCCACGGCTGCGCTCCCAGGACTCAGGTGAGGGCCTCCGACTTCAGGGTGGGCAGCAGTCCTGGCTGAGACTGTGCTTCCGTTTTCAGCAGTCTTTTAAAAATATATTTACTTTTAGAGAGAGGGGAAGGGAGGGAGAGAGGGAGAGAAGCATCAGTGTGAGGGATACGTCAATTGGTTGCCTCTTGTACCTGCCCAACTGGGGACCTGACCTGCAACCCAGGCATATGCCCTGACTGGGAATCGAACCAACAACCTTTCAGTTCACAGGCTGGCACTCAACATGCTGAGCCACACCAGCCAGGGCAGCAGCCCATACCTTGACCCTTCCCCCTTTCCCCATCATCTCATAACTCATATTCTCCGGAAATATTTTTGAGGTACGGAATTTCACAATGTTATTATAGTTTGGTGGGCCCTTCCAGCCCCTTGGCCCCAGCAGACACATAGTTTCCTTTATACAGAACCACGTGACCGGAGAACTCCCCCAGCTGACCCGGAGCTGAGCTGAATGGGCATCAGCAGTCAGTCACCTTTGGGAGAAGCAGGGAGCCTGGCTGTGGCTTGGAGCTGCACCTCACACTCCTAGGCACGAGGGGACGCCTGCTCTTCTGGCTGAGTTCTTAGGGGCTCAACCGTACCCCCTAAATTCACATTTGAAGTCCTGACCCCCACCCAGTCCCTCAGAACGTGACTGCATCTGGAAACAGCGTCTTTAAAGAGGTGGTTAGGTTACAAGGAGGTGACTGGGATGGGCCCGAGAGCAATGTGACTAGTGTCCTCCCCAGAGGGGATTCGGATGCAGACACACCCCAAGGAAAGACGGCCCTCTGCCAGCCCAGGAGAGAGGGAGGCCTCGGGAGGGACCCTCGGTGTGGATTCCAGCCTCGAGGAATGAGGGAGAGGACACCTCTGTGGTTTAAGCCGCCCTGTCTGCGGGGCTTTGCGGCTGAGCAAAGCAAGATTGGGGGGTGGAGGTGTCTGGAGACTCGGGAGAACTGAGGCCGGTCCCCGTGCACCCGTGGGAGAGCGGCCCTGCTCCCGCCAGCCCGTGGGCAGGCGGCAGGACCGCAAAGCGCGGCCGCTGCACACCGTGCAACACAACCGAACCTCAGGGAATGCGGTTCTGATTCACGCCCCGCGTGGGTGAACCCTGCAGACAGCGAGCTAAATGAAATAAGCCAGACACGAAAGGACAAACGCTGCGGAATTCCACTCACGGGGGGAGGGCGGGGGGCCGGCGTAGCTGGCTGGGGCGGGGAGGAGCTCGGCGGAGGGCTCCACGGTGTGTTGGAGCCTTAATGCCCCAGAACTGCACACTTGAAAGCAGGGAAAAAGTGGTAAGTTTTGTGATGCCTGTTTTACAATAAAAAACGAATGAATAGGAATAAAGTGACCCGCCCCCGATCATAGGGCCAGGGAAGTTGAGGCGCTGAGCCGGGACGCGGGGTCCCACACTTGCACCTGGGCGCTGTGTCTCTCACCACCTGCTGCTGACGGTGGTCCAGGGTGACCTTCTCCGCAGCGGACGCCCGGGACCAGCAACGCTCCTCGCCTCCTTCCCTCTAACCACCCGATGCTCACCTGGGCTCCTTCCACCTCTCTTTCTTTGTAACTGTCTTTCCCATTTTCCCTTTAAATCACACTTCCTCATCCTTGGGTTGGAGGCCCCTCTGAGTACTGGTTAGGAGCAGGTGCCCTGGTTTCAAACCCCCACTCTTCCACTTACTAGGGGGGTGGTCTTCCACAGGTGTGTTAAACTCTCTGTCCCTCCGCTTTCCCACCTGTGAGAAGGGGCACCAGCAGTGTCTGCCCGTGGGGGTGGCTGTGCAGGAAGGTGAGGTGACCGTGGAAAGTGCTGGGAGCAGAGGCCGCACCCCGAGTGCTGGGGGCGTTCCCCGGTCATCGCTGCAGGGCCCAGGGTAGCCAGTGCCCGAGGCTCCCGCTGCCGTTCTGCCCTGGGGAACTCTCAGAGCCCTTTCTGCATGACCCTCACAGCCTGGGACTCTCCTGGAATGTCGTATCGGCGGCAGGAAGAATGGCAAAGACGCACGTGAAACACTGCCCGTCCAAGCCTTCCTTGCGCAGCGAGGTCGCGGGATCGCTCGGTTTCTGTGGGCCGTGGTTTATAAATGACTGGCCGGTCATCAGAGCACCCTGAACACAGGGGAAGTGAGCTCGGAGGGGCCCCGTACCTCAGCTAGGTGCATCTCCTCCCATTTAGCAGGGCGCCTCTCTGGGCAGTCGGTCACCCGCAGCCCAGGGCACCCTCCGGAGGAGCTGGAGGCACGGCCGCGCAGAGGCCCAACTGCACCCTGTCTCGCTGACAGCCTGCCTCTCCCGCCCCCACCTTCCCTCTGGTCTCCGTGTGTGCATCTGTGAGATGCCTCCAGGCTCCTGGTCCCATGAAATGAGGCTTTAGAAGGAAAAGGCAGTCAGCCTCCCAGAATCCGAGGGGCTGCAGCCCCTACCTGCAACGGGGGTGGGAGGCAGGTCTCAGGGTGGCCCCCAGAAAACTGGCTGGGGGGAGGGGGGCTAGGGTCTGCTCTCTCCTGAACAGTGTCCCTCGTCCCACAATTTCCCTCTTTCTTTCTCTTTCTCTTTCTCTCTCTCTCTCTCTTTCTTTCTTTCTCTCCTTTCTTTCTTCCTTTTCCTTCCTCCCTCCCTCCCTCTCTTTCTTTCTTTCTTTCTTTCTTTCTTTCTTTCTTTCTTTCTTTCTTTCTTTCTTTCTTTCTTCTTCTTCTTCTTTTTTTTTTTTAGAGAGAGGAAAAGAAACATCAATGGGAGAGAGAAACATCGATCTGTGGCCTCCTGTACTTGCCCCAACTGGGGATCGAACCCATAACCTAGGCACATGCCCTGACCTGAACGGAACCTGCAACCTTTTAGTGCACGGGAGGACAGTCCAACCAGCTGAGCCACCCAGCCAGGGCTATTCCTACACTTTTCACACCTATATCTAGAGGCACAAAAGATGAGAATAGATTAAAAAAAAAAAAAAACTGTTTGCGTGGAAAGGAAAAAACAACCCCATATGCTAAATTTTTAAAAATAACAAATGGAAAGAAATGTTTTTGCAAGTCATATGACAGAAAGGCCTAACTTTTCCTAATTATAAATAGCTCCTAGAAAGAGAAAGGGGGGCGGCAGCACTGCAGCTTCACAGATGAGGCCGCTAACCGAACCCCCTCGCCAGCAGTGAGTGCCCAGGTCGACTAGAGACCGCATCAAATACTGGGCACCTAAAATAAGGCTGAAGACCGCAGCAATGAACACGAGGGGGGAAAGAGCGAGGTCGTTAAAGCCATTCAGCGGGCTGGGCCAGGTCACCGGGGCGGTTGCCACCAGGGCTAAATTGCGGCGGGTCCCACCCTGACGTCTCCTGCCGCTCCGGAAGCTTTGCGCTCCAGTTTATTTTAGGACGGCCAACGGTATGCTTCTAATTCCATCCTCTCTGCGCCTTTTCATAGAGCACAAACCTGGGCAGATCGCTGTAACCTGCAAGTGCTTCCTCTTTTGTAGGGCAGGTCGGCCAGGGGGCTGAGCATCCCAGATGTCCTGCGCCCGTGCCATTTGCAGGGCCCGCCACACCTGCGTGGTGTCCCAAGCATGTGTCTACCTGCCAGACTATCTGCCAGGCCACCAGCAAGGCCAGTGGGCAAATCACACACCTGGGCATGTTTCAAGTCTGTCACTTTCGTGACAGGGAAAAGCTCCAGGCTGCCTGCACTCCCTCCCAATGTTTTCCAGAGACCTGGGAGCTGGAGTCCAGGGCTCATTTAGAAAAGGCCTGTGAGCAACGGAAGTTCGAAGGTACCTTTCACCTTGGAGGAAGACAGCCAGTCCTGGCCCTGGGTTTGTTGGGGTCTTTTAATTCTCACCTGTAGAAAAGGTGTCTTTGCCTAAAGGCTTTGGAGTGAAGGTACTAGGCGGATGCTAACTGAGCCCTGCCCACACTCTGTCTTCCCCACTTCGAGCTGACAGGCTGGAATGCCAACTGCCGCTCTCATTTCATGACCTGAGGGCACTCTCTTCACCTGCAGCCCCTCTGCCACCTGTACAGTGGGCCAAAGTGCCAGAAACTCAAGCAGCCTCCTGACAGCGGCAGGCAAGGGTTGGGGTGCGAATACCCTAGCTCCCCAGTCCTTCAGGCGACACAACCCAGGGGTGTGTTCTACCCTGCTTCCAGAGCTTTCCGAACAGAATGAACCTTCAGGGCCCACAGCGGCAGCTGGCTCCATGCCACACACTCCCTTGGCTGCGTCGCTGACTCAAGCCCCTGCGGCCCCTGCCAGCATCCCCTAGGGTCACCTCTCCGCTAAACTGCTCTACCTGGAACCTTCGTCAGAGCGAGCCCGAACAAACCCGTCTGCCAACAGGTACCGTTGCGAGAAACCAGCTGCGGACATCTGGGAGCTTCCTGCACAAAGTCGGAAGGTGCGGCCACTTCCCTGGCCTGGGCTGTGGCGTGGGCCCTTTGGGGGAGCCCTGGCAGATGTCTCTGGTCCTGGGAGGGGGAGGGTGACAGCGAAGCCCAGCCAGAGGCGGCCAGAACACATGTGCAGGGGACAGAGATTAGGGCAACTCGGGCCCGGGGTGGAATGGAAGGACCATCGCATTCTCCTGCCACCTCCGTCCGGGTGTCCTCCTCAAGGTCCCCCCAGAATGTGAGGTCAGAGGCGATGGGCACCGGAGAGAGGGGCCAGAACAGAGAAGACCACCCCGCCCATTCCCTTTAAAGAGGTTCAATGTATCCTTTTTTTCCTTCAAAGTATATTTTTAAATGTTTCTCTCAGGACAGGTCCACCTGGGGTAAACCCTGCATATCTGTCCCATTGAGACGCCTGTATTTCGCCCTCACTCTTGGATGGCAGTTGAGCTGGACTGGAAATCCACGTGGGAACTGCTTTCCTGCCGGCGCGAACCTCCCCAGCTGACATCTCTTGTTGATGCTGGGGAGGCCTGTGCCCGTCGGGCTGCAGCTGTTTGGCAGGTAAACTCGTCCGGTTTCTTCCCCCGGAGGTATTAAATCCCTCTTTCCCTGAATCTGGTGGTCTGCAGCTTTATTTTCATCAGTTCATCTGTGCCTTTAATTTATATGAGGCAGGACTGCCTCCACCTTGAATCTGAAGAATCATATCTTCTATTAACTCCAAAAAAAAAAAATCTCAGCCACTATCTCTTTGAAGGTTGCCAGCCTCTTATTCTCTCTGTTGCGACTTGCAAGCCATTTTTGGTTTGTGCTGCAGGTTTTCTGGGACTCAGGCGTTTGGTGGTGGGAGAGCGAGGGGCCTGAGGGGCTCCGAAGAGCTATCCTCCCCTGCCCCCTAGTGGCCTCGTGACGAATTGTAGGAGCCACGTTTCTTCTCCATTTTCCTCCCGGCTTCTAGCTGTTTTTACTACTCATGGCGGGGGTGGGGGGAAGGAGGTTTTCTTAAACCTGTCACAGCCTCAAAGTTCCCTGTGCTGAAAATGAAATGCATGGAGTGTACTTTCACCAGAAAACATGAGAGCGGTCGGAGGCATCGTTCAACCCATGGAGAAGCTGGAACGCCGGAGGTTGATGGCCTCTCGCTCTCCGTGGTGGCCGAGTCCCCCCTTGGGGTGGGCAGGCATTCCTGGGACAGCCGCTCCCCACTCTGGGCTCCCTCGCTGGACAGCTCCCTCGCGGATCCACACGAAAAATGTCCGCTGCCTCCCCAGCGGCCTTCGACCGCCTGGGCCTCCCCCGCCTGGGCCTGCTTCCACCCGATGTGGCTGTCCAGTTCCCGGCCTCCTGCGCAGACCTGAGCAGCCCCTCCGGCCTGAGCTCTCGACAGAACACGGTGGGGCGGCGCCCCGAGAGAACTCGGTCCTGGACTCGAACACGGGGCGCACAGCGGGGTCTGACCGCGCCCACCACGCCGTGGCTTCTGCCCCTCGGTCTGCATCGAGCTCCTCCCAGCACCCCGGCCGCCCTCGCGTCTGCCGAGGCCCTGCCGGGCCACTGTCATTCTGTCCTCACGACAGGGGCTTCTTTTCTCATCAGAGTCGTGGGAACTTTATTTTCATCCCTGTTCTTTGCCAGGAGACAGGATCATAATTGGACCGTAAAGAAAAACTCCAACCTGGAGGATTCTGACCACAGAAGAGAGAGAACTTCCTGGCAGCGAACGAAGGGCGAGGGGACAGTCCCTGGCGCCAGCAATCGAGAGCCGTGACCTCCCCTGGCTGCCAGGCTCCTCGCCGGTGACGTGGACCGCGCCTCGCCAGGCTTGGGGGACCTCCCGGGGGAGGAAGCCTCCCCTCCTCTCCCCACGAGCGACCGCGGAGGGCGATGATTCCATTTTAGAAACTTCCCGGAAACCACGCAGACGCTCAGGAAGTCAGCTCCCGACACCAGCGGAGGGGAACTTCAGTTCACAAATTCTGTTGCAAAAAAAGTAAATTTCTTTTTTACTTTTAAAATTCTCACTACTCCTTCTGATCATGTTTTTGGGAGAACTTTTACACACTATCCATCATTCATTTTCCCTCATTTTTTTTTTTTTTTTAAGGCTTGCACTGCAAATCGACGAGAGGGACCCCACATGTACATAAACTTTACCATTTCAGCCATTTTTATGTGTCCAGCTCAGCAGCCTGAAGCACATTCACACAGTTGTGCGGCCATCACCATTGTCCCCAGGGCTTTTCCTCCTCCCCACCATCCTCCCCTCCGGAAACTGTCCCCGTGAAACACGGACCCCCCATCCCTTTCTGCCAGGCCCAGCACCCTCCACCCTCCTGAAGATTTAAGATGTAAAACCAAGTGAATCTCGGCGAGTTAACTTGTTTCGGTGCCTACTCTCAGGCACTAGAGTTCCTTTGCGTTAAAGGGATATCTGGCATTCTCTACGGGAATTCCTGGGGCAATAAACCTGTGGGGGGCACACCCCTCCCACAGGGGCATCGCTGCCCCTTTGTTGCCATGGACAGTGTCCAGGGCGAGCTGTCCAAGAGCGTGTGCCCCACAGCAGAGCACGGAGACCCCAGATACGGGGCAAGGGGCCAGGCCCGGTGACGGTCTGCAGGCGGTGCCAGGACACTCCCTGCCGTGATGGCCATCGGGACTGGTCCACCGAGAGACACCTCTGCCCACAGATCTCGAGTCCAGAAAACACTGACCACAGATGCTCCCTCCATTGGCGATGCTCAGCTGCGTGAGTGCTGGTTGGGGTTCTTTCTGACTGTGGGGGCCCTTCTTCACCGCAGAGACCCATGCGCAACTGCTGAGGGCCATCGCCCTCGCTCAGAGCCTCTGGGGGGGGGGAACCATGCCCCCCAGGTGTGGTGGGACCACAGGGGCAGTCACAGGCACTTCCCAGTGCAGGGGCATGTGGCTGACCCGTGGCTCCAGAAGAATCAGGATACCAGTGAACCTGCAGGTGGCATCTACTGAAATTGAACTCAAGGATGGACCGCCCCCCAACCCCCCAACCCCCCAACCCAAGGAATTGCCCTGTTGTCCTGGCCAGGACAGGGAGTAGGAATACTTGGCTCCGTTCCCGAGGGAAGACACTGGTTCTTGCTCCTGCTAGCATCCCCGACGAGCGCTGTGCTCAGGGCGAGCTGCTGCGGCCATTCCAAGGCTCTAGGCTAAAGGCCATCAAAAAAAAGTCTGTGGGCTGCCCACATTCTCGTTGTCCTTCACGCATTTTTCAAAATGTTTTCTCTCTTCTCCTTTACACCTTTTGGTGCTAACTTCTGGGGAAACAAACACCTCCCACGTGGTGTGCGGAGGGGGACTTCTACTCTCACAGGCCTGGGAGGAGCCTGGACCTCTTGTTCAAATGCAGGTGCTGGGTTAGAGGGTGCAGGACAGGGCCTGAATTTTAAAGGCCCTGCATTTAAAAGACTTTTTTTTTTTAAAGCATTTTAAAGGCGTTCCCAGGCAGCACCCGCTACAAAATTCACAGCGCCCCGTACAAAATAAACATGCAAGGCCCCTCGTTGAACCGTGATGAAGAACGTCAAGAGGAAAGAGCTGAGCATGAAACCCGTGGGCGACCTTTCTAAGCGTAGAGTCCTTCTGAGCGCGGGGACCGTGGGCTGCTCAGGTCACAGGTCCCCAGGGCTGGCATCGCTCCCAGGTGATGTGGGCGGCTATCGAGGAGCAAGGCTACAACGCGGGACTGTTACTACAAGGCCGTCTGGCCCCAGCACATTCCTCAGAGTCTCAGCTCAGGGCAGGGCGGCTCTAATCCGCATTCCATCAGGAGGAGTTAGTTCCCGGAGCGGAACACCCCAGGTCTCTTGCGGGGAGGTGGTCAGAGATGCGCAGCCTCAGGTAGCCAGCAAGGCAGAGGCGGCCCAGGCCCAGCCCTACTTACTTTGTCTCCAGAACCGAGTGATCTGGGGTGACGGTTTGTACATAAATGCTTCATGAACTTCGGGGCCCTGCACAAACACCGGCACTTCTACCATAAGCCGCCCTGGACTTGCAACTCGGGGAGGGAAACCAGCGTGAATGAAAACCCTGGTGTTTCCCTGATGTCAGTCTCTACATTCAAGCCGACTCATTGTATTGACTGGACAGCAGAAATGTAATTTAAGGGAATACAAAGTCGTGCTGGAAGGGAGGAGTGTGGAGAGAAAGCAGTCAGTGGGCCAGGGCACCGGGAGGAGGGGCTCTGGGTCGTGAACCCTGACCTCTGGAAAGCCTGCGAGGTGACTTGGTGTCCTCCCACCCTGCTGAGGCTGGGAGGTTCATTAATTTGCCAGGTAAGTGGGAGCCAGGCTTGCAGTTTTGAAGTGCTGGCGGGCTGCCCCACATTCCTACCTGCGAGCAGGAGTTGAATGGGGTGCTTTCTCCGTGGAGGGCCAGTCACCCCACCCCCTGCCCTGGTCCCCCATGTCACCCCCAGGGCCCACCCAAGGGTGCCTCTGTGGAACCTGTCCTGGGGCCCATCTGTCCTGCTGGTGATGGCAGTTGGGGCCACTTGGGGCTGGCGTTCTTTCCTGCCTGCGGGTCTGACAGACACGAACACTAGGAGCCAAGTGGCCTGCCCACTGGTGTCGAGGCCTCCCCAGCCAGGCCAGCTGGCTCAGAGGCACGGGGCCCCGCCAGGATCTGCCCTGTGTGCTCCAAAGGAGGTCCCGGGGGTGAGCACATCTGTCAGATCTCGTCCCTCTGTGGGTCACAAGCCCTCTGGTTTTCTGTTCGGTGTCAAATCGGGTGCCTGAGTCCTCTCCACACCCAGAGTGGGAAGAATTCTGTCTTCTCTTGGCCTCCCACGGCGAGGATTCCCTCCCTCGCTTAACCCCAGCTGCACAGCAGACTGCCCGAGATAGAGCAGGGCACACCCCGGGCTCGTGCCACCAGGGTTTCTCAGGGTGCCACCTAGCACCTGGACTTTCTCACGCCCTCACCAGGTTCTCCTGTGCAGCCGGGGCTGAGAACTCTGTGGGCCAGGAACGCCGACAGCCGGGTACTGCGGAGCCCCACTGGGAAGGCCGCCCACCTCGCCCACCCGCACACCACACCTTGCTGCTCGGGACTCTTCCCTATGACCATTCGTTTCTCAGAGTGGCTACTGGGAGCCACTGTCACTTCCTCACGCTTCCTAAGCTGCTGACTCTGACCCTGCCAGCCCTTGATCAGCCTCTCCGAGTCGAAGTCTGGGCAGGCATCTGTCCCAGGGCCTTGGTTTCCGGAGCATCACAAGAAGCAGGCAGGTCTCGAGACAAAGCCAGCCGGTCTGTCCCTCCACTGCACCCTTTGGGGTGGGGTCTGGGGCCTGAACGCAGACACGCCCCATCCCCTGTGTTCTCTCACCACGTGGTCGTGAGTGCTCTGGAGCCATGTTGGCTCAAAGAGCACAAAGAGCCTCCAGGACTGGGCCGTGGCCTTTGCCCGGGGGTGCCACTGCTCCCTCCCCACCTCGGCGCACGCACTGCTGTCCCAGGGGACGGAGCCATCTGCATGGCCTCATGCTGACAGTGCCTCACCCCCGGGCTCCTCGGCTCTGCTGTCATGGCCGGTGACACCCACTTGCATCAGCCCGAGTTCCAGGAGCGCATCTGTCTCTGGTGCAGGCTGCTCACGGATGAGCCCCTGACAGGTCACTGACCAGTGGGGACGTCACCGACTGGATTGTACAAGGCGGGCATGGCCTCCGGCCCCCCACCGAGGGCCCTCCAGCAGTGACCCTGGGGAAGGCCCTGTTTCAGGTCAAGCCCTGTTCCCACCACATTCACACACCCAAGACCTAACCCTCAGTGCTGCAGAACGTGATCTTACACGGGAACAGGGGCATGGCGGGGGGAATTAATTAAGGTGGGATCGCACTGAGTTAGAATGGGCCCTAAATCCAATATGACCAGTGTGCTTACAAGACGAGGGGCACCTGGACTCAGAGACTCAGACACACAGGGACGAGGCCATGTGACAACAGACGTAGAGATTGGAGCGATGTGGCTGCAAGCCAAGGAACACCCAGACGCCACGGGAAGCAGGAGGAGGCAGGAAGAATCCCCCCTGCAGGTTTCAGAGCCCTGCCAACACCTGATTTCAGACGTCATCTCGACTCCAGAACTGGAGAAGAGTGAATTCTGCTGTCAGAAGCCTCTCGGTGGGTGGGACTTAGTCATGGCAGCCCCAGGGGAGTGTGGGAGTGTGCGAGGGGCAGCTTAGTGAGCCTTTGGTTGAGCGGCCTGGAGTTTCGCCTTCAAACAGTAGTTCTCTAAATCCTTTTCCGATTTGTTTCTTGAGCATTGTCCCCGAGATCTGTCCAGTGGGGAAGGCAGCCGGAGTCAGAGTGTCCCTCAGCATTATCTTACCGCAGAGCCACAAGAAGGGCGAGTTCTCAGGAGCCCAGACACCCGATAGCCCCAACTTGTGTGCACAGGTGCTGCTGGAGAGAGAACCGTGGACTTCTGCTTGCGTCTCCACCCCAGGGAACAAGAGCCTCAGAGTCCTGGACACTTAGCTCAAGTCCTGTGGGCACGTGTTACGTGCTAGTCGATGCTTTTTGCAGCCGGAGTGTGCCGTTTCGAGCAGCTGCATGTCTATGAGAAATGACCCATTTCTTATAGTGATCCAAAGTGATCCATTTTTACAGTGAGAACTTCAATATTTGACAGTCCATCAGCACTGCCTTTGGTTCCCGGCTCCGGCCTTCAATATTTAATTGTGGTGCGTTGCAGTTGCACCAAGTTGAATCAATCGAGATGGAAAATGGAGACAGTGAAAAAGGTGAAGAAACATATCCTTTGTGGTCAATATTAATCTTGCAAAGATTTTTTGTTGTTGTTGTTTTATTTTTTTTCCCCTGTAAGGAAGCCTGCCAAGAGCAAAGAAGACAATGAGGACAGAAAGTGACTCACCAAATCCACAGCGTCGGAGAGGTCAGGAGGGACAGCCCGGCCCCTGTGTTTGGCAAGGAGCAGAGTCAAGCGGTTGGCTGGCGGCCCCCGGAAATGCATCCTGTGTGACCCCAGGGTCAGGAGGATGGGGCTGGAGGAGGAGGGGTGCCCTCCCAGCAGGGTACCTTCCCTTTCCTGGATCAGCTTCCTACCCCTGACAGGACAGCCGAGGGTCCCTCCAAGTCAGTACCCTCTCTGAGACCTGGCTGTTCTTGACCCTCTACACTTCTGCTTGGGTCGCCCTTTCTGTCACAGCCAGGAGGACTGGGTGGCACCTCCTCAGTAGGAAGACTGGATCCTTGCCGGGGACCCCTGGCACTTGGTTCCTCAGACTAAGAAAGCTGAATCTAGAAGATGCTACCAAACAAAATCTTCCTAGACTTTCAGTGGTGTCCTGGAATCCCCCCCAAGTGTTCTGTAATTCCCTCATGCTGGCGCTCCTTGACCTTCACACAAATCCCTGTGAAGCAGGAGGAAGGCATTTATGCATCCATTTGACATTTGCTACTTGTCACACACCTGCTGCAGGCCCGATCCCGTTGGCCGTATTTGGGACACTTCATGAAGGCAGACAAGTGTCGACGCTCATAGAGCTTACCATCTAACGAGGGGACAGAGAACAGAGAGCTAAGGTCATTTCAGAAACTGACAAAGGGTAAGGAGAAACCGAACGACATGATGTAGACTTCCGGGGGGCCGCCTTAGTTTGAGTGGTGACATCTGAGCGGAAACAGAACAGAGGAGGCGGGCATGACGTCATCTAAGGAAGAGCATCAGGCGGGGCTGGAGCTGCCACGAGGCGTCTCACGGGGATGAGTGGGACTGGTGTGGCGGGAAGGAAGCCAGTGCCACGCGACTACAAACCCTCGTAGTGGAGCTTCTGCCCCCTGGGGGGTACTGTCCGTGTCTGGAGACACTTTTGTTGCTACATGTATGGGAGGACGCTACTGGCAGCTAGCGGGTGTGGCTGGAGATGACTCCAGCACCCTACGATGGGCAGAGCAGCTGCCCAGAAGGAAGAAGTACCTGGACCCAAACCATCGCTGGAGCTGAAGTTGGGAAGCCTGGGACTAGAGGGTGTGTGTGAGGGCGGGAGTGGAATAGGCCACGTGTGGGGAGGCTGTCGGGTCATCTCAGACCGGGCAGGCCCTTGTGAGCCGTGTAGGTGTGTTCTGGAGTGACAGAAACCCACAGGAGACTTCTCCCCAGGAGCAGGCATGGTCCTCTACCTTTTGAAATGATGGTTCTGATGGGAAGTTGCTGGGGGCGGTGCCACAGTGGAATCCCATCCAGAAGCCCAAATGAGAGGTAACAGTCGCTTGGACAAGCAGGGGAGGTGGACAGAAGTGGACAGCCTGGGACACGTGTTCCAGATGAAATGGGCAGGACAATTGGGTGGACTGGCTGCGTGGAAAGGAGCCATCAAGGATGACTCCTGGCATTTTGCCTGGAGCAACTGGAGGGTTCCTTGTGACATTTGTGTCATGAGAAGGACTATTCATTTGGGGCAGGAAACCAGAAATTCTCTCTTGGGTGGGACACTGAACAGAAACCCACATGCAGGTGTCCAGGGACAGGGGGCTACCACCATGCGGACAGCGTTTAGAGTGGATGCAAGACCCTGCAGCCCACCCGCAGGGTGCCGGGCCACCTCGGACCGCTCACCCGGGAGCACCACATCCAGCATCGTTCTGTCCGCGCAGGAGAAGCTGGTCACGCTCTCGTCACCTATAATTCTTAGAAGAAGAATTTTTTTTTTCAAAGAGGCCAGAGAACAATGTGGTCTAAGATGTCGACAAATACAGAAGGATCCAGCAGGTCCATATCAAAGCTCAGGGAACTTGGACTTCTTGCTTCCTGGCCGCCCCCCCCCTCTGCCCCCGCCGACTTGATGTATGTGAAGCAACCGTTCTCCTGGTGGGGACGCTGTTACCCTATGTCTCCATGGGCCACCTCCCAGAGCAGCACCGCAGGACCGCAGCAGAAAGCGCCTCTCCGGGACACCACCTTCAGTCCTGACCTGGGTGGCTGCTCTTTTGGGTGTGTTTGAGAGCCTTGAAGTTAAGCCCTTCCCATAAACTGGTGACCGTTGTCACCAAATCCTCTCGTGTTGACTGGGTACCATGAACCCCCATTTGCGGACCAAGTAACTAAAGTCCTGGGAGATTCCGTGGCCCAGGACACCCAGCTAATCGGAGGCAGAGGCAGGATTTGAACTTGGGGCTGTCTGCTCTAGATCTCCTGCCCCTATTATTTTTCAATGACTTTCTCCCCCACTAGCCCGTGCAGTCCTTGAGGGTAGAGTAGGCTGAGCTGGGTTCATGGTGAACACCAAGTGGCTAGGTTTGTTTGCAAAGTACCACATATCTGGACCTAGTCTGGACACTGAAACCCTGACCGTGAGATCAATCACAGATGCTAGAGTTCAGTCTTTAGGAATTCAAACCCCATGCCGTTGAAATCTGCTATCAACCACTAGCCACTTAAAGGAATATTTCACAGAGTGGAAAAATGAAATCCTGATTTCTTTTCTCAAAGCTGATCTTATAACTCTTTAAGAATCAGCCTAAAGCCCTGGATGGTGTAGCTCAGTGGATTGAGCTCGGGCTGCAAACCAAAGGGTCGCCATTTCAATTCCCAGTCAGGGCACATGCCTGGGTTGCAGGCCAGGTCCTCAGTGGGGGCACATGAGAGGCAACCACACATTGATGTTTCTTGCCTTCTCTTTCTCCCTCCCTTCCACTCTCTCTAAAAAAAATGAATAAATAAAATCTTAAAAAAAAAAAGAATCAGCCTAAAGCTATATCAGAATTTTCTCTTTACTGGTGAGATTCCTTTCTTTTTCCAGAAAGAAAATAAATACTTAGGGTACTTTCCCCTTTTGCGGCCGATACCTCTCTCCACGCAGCAGGGCCGCCAACAGCCCAGGGCCACTGCCCCAGGGGCTGCAACAGCCCCACATCCTGGAGCCAAGGGCATGCCCGTCCCCCCTGCAGACAGACACAGCTGAGCACCCCACCTCTGCTCCAGCTGTCTGTAAATTTTAATCAACATATTGATTAAATTAACATTTGCAATTGTTTAATCAACGAGAGCAAAGAAGTTCACTGCAGGGCTATCGCAACGGCTGAAAAGCTAGAGACCATCCAAACGACCCCCAACATGGACCTGTTTGACTGGCAGAATGGCGTCAGCTTTTACAAATGTGTACTGAGAGTTTTCAGTCACCAGGAAAGATGCTCAAAACATGTGGGGGAAGAAGGATATTGAACACAGCATACTCACAATTCCGTACTAAAAACGTGCTTGGAAAAAGGACTGGGAGGGCATAAAGCAATGCTGATGTGAGAATGAGATCGTGGGTCATCCCTTTGCTTCGTTAACGTTCTTCTCTTTTCCAACTTTTGTGAATGTGTTATTTTATGACCAGAAAAAAAAAATACTGGCTATATTTTAGATCACGTATGTGGCTTCCGGAGCGAGAGAAGGTGCTATTCCACATGGTGAAGGTAAGTCTCATCATGAAAGGGTTAAAAAGGTTGATAAGAGACTGGAGCCACCAGCCTGGCTGACACCCCTACTTCCTGGCAGTGACCTTGGGCTGATCACCGGAACCCTGTGAGCCTCAGCTGCTCCTGCTTGTGCGAACCAGGACTGTAAGTCTTCGGCTCCTCCTGCCGTCCTCAAGGTTAAGCAAAGCACTAAGACAGGAAAGCGTGCAGGGCCAAGCCCGAGGCTCACTCAAAGTGGTGCTTGAACGTTAACTCTCACAACCTTCAGAATGCAGGCAGCCCCATGCAGGGCTGTTCTGGTGCCCTCCTTCCACACCCAGCGTTTCCTCCGCCCCGCCCTCCGCAGGGCAGCCCCCTGGGCCTCCTCACCGGGCTCTGGGTGCTGTGCTCCAGCTTTGCCCACTCCCCCTCCCGGGCCCTGCCATAGGGCTCCATGGAAACTTACTCAATCGGGACAGGTCTGTTTGATTCGCTGAGAGGAGTCCTACCTGCGGAGCAAACCTGTAGGGCACCTGTTCCAGTTTGTCTTTGGCTCCCTAAGAACGCAAGGAAAGCGGCCACCTCCGGGTGCCCAGCCCCTGCGGGGACAACGCACAGATCCAGCAAAGGCAGAAGTCAGCGAGTCGCCCAGACTGCAGCTTCCACTTGTGGTGGGACACTTTCTGCAGCGGCTCAGAACGGGTCACCCAGGGGTGCCTCTGTGGCCTGCGGATTATTTTGAGCTAAAGGCAACCGAGACCCTGCAGGCTCAAGAGCAACCCCCAGCCCCACACCAACTGCCTAGAAGAACTTGAATTAGAGGCCTTACCCATAATAAGAATGATCACAGCCCTGGCTGTTGTGGCTCATGTGGTTGGAGCATCAGCCGTTCATCCCTGGTCAGGGCACTTACCTAGGTTGTGAGTTCGGTGCCCGGTCGGGCACGCACCGGAGGCAACTGATCGGTGTTTCTCTCCCTTTCTCCCTCCCGCCCTCTCTTCCCCTCCCTCTAAAATCAGTGAGCCTATCTTTGGGTGGGGACAGAAAAATAAAAAATAGAAAAAAGAATTATCAGACATAACCTTGCTTGACTTATCTCTATGGCAGGGCAAACTTCAAATTCTTATCTTATCATTCTGTTCTTATCATCCTGCCGGTACCCTCTGAAGCCCCCCAGGCCCCTCACCGCACCCCTAGCTCAGAAGGTCAGAAGACGTTCTTCTATCTCAGAAACACCCATCTTCCCTCTCGGCCTCTGAGCCCCTCACGGGTGTGGGGTTCCCACATGTGTGGTGGTAATCAGACTTGGTTATTTTCTCTTGTTAATCAGCCTGCTATAGACTTAACTATTAGACTAGACAAAAGCACTTTGAAGGGAGAGGAAAGATTCTTCCTCCCTCACGTGTACTGGATAGTTATTGATCATGGAGTCTATGGAATGAAGGGCCTGTTGGGGCCCCATAAGCAACTGAAAGGAGAGGCCCAGTGAAATGCCTGCAGCCGGTGGGAGGCAGCAGCGCAGGGCAGCTTCCACAGCTCCAAAGAACTGTGTTTAATGTTGAACCTTAGGCAATTGTGGATGTGCAACCAATTTTCAGTCTGTCTGAACAACAGCGGAAAATGCCTCAGTCCCCCACCTGTGCCAGTGTCGCCGGCAGGCCAGCGGCAGGCCTCCAAGGGTAAGGGCCTGTCCCTGCAGAAGGCAGGCCCCCGCTGCAGACCGGTGGTACCATAGTTCCCCATGCGGTCTTTCAGCTACTGCCCGTAACCGAATGGAAACAAGTCACAGTAATCAATCCAGGGAGCAATGGGTATTTTGTTAAAGATGAGGCGTTCCGAAAGTGGTTGTTCTGGTTATTCCTCTGTCAGACATCTTCCCATCAGTGAGCTCAGGGTTGACCTAAAGTTCTTACCTGCTGGTAAAACCACTGCAAAATGGAAAGAGAGGAATTCACATTTCAAACGACTCCCCAGAGAAGCTTGGATTCCAGTCCTGTCTTAAAAAAGCTCTTTCCTAGTCCAGGGCAGGAAGTGGAAGGTGCACACACCCCACAGGGTGAGCTGACAATGACTGATGTGGAGTGTGGCCAACCCGTGGTCAGTCTCTTGGCTGGTGTCACTGTCAATCCTGGCCTCCCACACCTGGCCACCTCTTTAGTCTCAGGGGCTGGGGGAAGAGTGACTACCTGCGCCTTAAACACAGGGCTCCAAATGCTGCTCAGAAGCCACCAGGGCCAGTCCCAGCTCCGTACAGACAACATTGGGCTCCTCCACCCTCAGTCACGGCCACAACCCAGACACAACGTGTGACAAGTGTGATAGGACTTAGGGAGACGGGGTTTCCAGATATTTGAAGTCGGACTGGATTGGTGGGTGCATTCATCGTTGGGTAGATAGTTACGGGGCATTTGCTGTAGGACTATACCCACCCACCCCACCCCACGAATGACTGGGGCAGATGCCACGGTGAGAGCCACAGGGCTGCAGTCAGGACCCGAGGGGCTGAGAACAGAGAGTAAACGTGAAAACCCCCTTAGGAAGCCCCTGCCTCGCCCCAGCCCGTGTCCACTGGCCTTGCTCTCCGTCTCACACCCTCTGGCCCAGGTCATCGATCTCTAATCCTACTGACCTCCTTAAGCTTGCCAAGCTGCCAACGGGGGTTCCCCCTGCCGGCTGGGGGTCAGCCCCTGGGACCCTCGTGGGAGAGGCGGAAGGGATGCCCTGGCCTCCCTTAATCCTCTAGGGAACCCCACTTCTCAGCTGCACCTCCAGGGGGTGCTCTCCACCCCAGTGAGTCTGGCTGATGATGGGGTTCAATAGCCGGAAGGCCACTTGCCAATGACACAAACCCCACTCTGCACTGTCAGCCTTAAGTGATAAAGGTGACCTTTTTGCCCCTGCTGCTTATCTGTCAGATGCAGGGGCAAGAAGAGGGTCACTCCAAATGCCCACTGCCCCCCGCATCCCAGCAGTCACAGCTCCCTCCAGGGCTGTGCTCTGGCAGGTCCTCTGCTCGAGATTCTCTTCCTCCAGATCCTGCCTTCTTCTCAAACATCACCTTGACCCCATAACCCTCTTCCTGTTTTCTTCACATCTGCAATGATCATGTTTGTTAAAAGATAAATTGTGTGTTCATTGTCCCTGACCTCCACGAGGGAGGTCCAGGAGGTAGACAGACAGGACTTGGTGACAGACGACAGGTTCTGCCAGCACCAGGCCTGCAGGAGGCATCCAGGAGGCCGTGGGGAGAGGCCGACATGGGGGGACAGTAAGCACCCCCATGGTGAGTCCTGAGCGGGCAGCAAGGGCTACTGGCCGTCCCCTGCGGGAAGGGCCTGCCCGCTCTGGGCATTAATGAGGAGCGGCAGGTGGGCAGTGGTCCTTCTCCCTTCTTTATTCCTTGGAGGTGGGAAGTCTGCGTTGTCCCTCAGAAAGTCACAGACAAGTGTGAAGGCCACTGGGGGACAGGAAGAACTTCCCACAGCACCAGGTCTCAAGGACCACACCGCAGGACTGGGACTTAAAGAGAAGTCTGAACTTGGGGTTGGCCCCCTGGCCATCTCAGCCTGGGTGCAAGTCTATGCCCTGAATCTTCCCCTCCCCTCCCCCCTCCCCGCCACGTTCTTGGTTCCACGGGTCTTTGCGGTAGGTTGTCATCTTTGCAATGTGGCGTATTATCCATCTCACGCACTCCACCCGGCCCGGCACTTCTGCACCGAGCGGGCACTCCGCTTACTCACAGAGTGTTCGGCAGCTTATGAAGGGGCTCCAGGAGCCTCCTCAGTCTTGGAGCTCCAGGGGGAAGGACAACAGCAAAACCCTCAGCAGAGCGACAGTTCGGATTCCGCCTAGAAGCAGGCCCTTGGGCACCTCTCGCAATCAGCCCCGCCGCCCTCTGAGGCGCGGACTGGACTGAAGTGGACAGCAGCTTCTGTGGTCACACCGGCGGGCTCACCCTTCCTGCCCGCTGCCTGCTTTCCCTGACACGCACCAGCTCGTACCTTCAAATGCGTGCCAGGGATTGAGAAGGAAGGGGACAGAACCCCACATCCGGTAACCCAAGAAACATCCTAAGACATAAATTTGAAGAGTGCAGGAGTCCTGGGAGTGTTGACATAAACGTGTATGCAAACGACATGCAGGCAGCATCGTAAGGCGTGTTTAACAAGGTTCCAACGGGGTTTACCCGTGAGACAGGGTTTACCCGTGAGATGGGGTTTACCCGTGAGAGCTGCAGCGGGCGACCCGCTGCTCCTGTGCTCAGCAGGCCTGGAGGCGACACACACTTCCACGAGCTATTTTTAACCCACTGACACGGCTCTAGGAAACGGAATATTCAAGTAGTTCTTAAAATGGATTGTAGGCCATGAAACAACATATTTTGTGCGTGGCTTATTCCTGGCGTACAGGGCAATTTCCGCTGATTTAAGAACCTCCAAATGCTTACTGTGGGGCGGTGCTCATGGACCCAGAAGAGCAAACGACCTCTTAATGAGCTTGGGAGAAGTCAACATCCGGAGGGGCAACATCTGGGAAGTTTACCTTGGTGGCTGTTTGAATGCTCTTTCGATAGATAAGATTAGTAATTAGGGGAAAGTGCAAGTTCATTGCAGTAAGATCCAAGAACTAGGAATGAGTAGAACGTACTTGAAATTTCAGTTTGAAACGTTTTACGTTCAAGTCTTCCGAGGAGAGGCAGTAGTGGAAGCAGGCCTGGTGGCAAGCAGATGGCAGCAAATTCTCCGAGTGCTCTGCCGCCCACCCCCACCCCCCCTCGAATAGGACAGAGAACATCGTGTTTCTGGTCCGGAATGAGAATGAAGGCACTCAGGAACCGCAGCCCAACAAAGGCAGCCCTTGTTCTGGGGCTCAATTCAGGGCCGGGACGGCGCGACTTCCTACTTCACAACACAGCCTGGAAGTCGGGGATCCTGTCCATCTCCTCCCGTCAAGCGTTTCAACCTTGATCTTCTGGAAAGGGGGGGACAATGGGAGCAGCCCCCTAACCCCGTCACCCTCAGGACCTGTCACTGAATGGTCGGGGTACCAGGCTCGCCAAATTGTCTGGCCTTGGTGGCAATCTTGCTATTTTGATGGCCATGGGGAATAAAAAAATTTAGAGCCATCTTTCAAGCACACAGCAATAGGGGTCAGTTCACGGCAGGTGAATGACTACAGGGAAAGAGAACGAAGTTCGCAGCGATTCATTTGCACAAAAGCTGTGTTGGAGGATGAACTGAAAGAAAAAATGAAATTCAATAGCAAATGAGAAAAGCCTATTTTCTCTCCCATTACTGCACCTGTCTCTCTCTCTCCTGTAACAATTCAATGGATATTTCTGTAAGAGTTTTTCATTTAAAAAGGCACCTTTGCTGTGTTCCCAATTGCTGTCTTTCCGGCCGCCCTTAATGGTTTTTATAACAGTGACAACAACACTTGCGCTTACAGAACGCTTTACCGTCTACAAACGGCCTCCGATGCGTGCGCTGGCGCGATCATTGAGCAGGAGGAAGGGCAGGTACCACAGCCCCCACACTTCACCCGAACTCCACCTCCTGAGGGGTTGGGGTGACCTCACGATGCCTTCTAGGAGGCTCCACGCGGTCGTCACGCAACCAAATGGGACTGTTCACCGGCCGACTCCCAGATGCTGTCCTGCGGGATCCGAAGCACGTTGCGGATTTTTACGTATGTGTCTTTCACCACAGGGAGTGGGGAAACTGGGCAGATGCTGGGGATACTCATTTCCTCTCTTCCAGGTCAGTGCTGGGACGGGCTACACCTCTTCACATGCCCGCATGTCAACTTCCCGGGAACACAGTGCCCATGATGGGGACCAGCGGTCAACCATTGTACCACCTGACGACGCAGACCTCCACAGGTGCAATACGATATGGCTTAACTAGAATTCTCTGCCTCTGCCCTGGCCAGTGTGGCTCAGTTGGTTGGAGCGTCATGCTGCAGCCAAAAGGTTGGGGGTTCAAACCCTGATCAGGGCACACACCTGACCAGGTGCACATGTGAGGCAAATTCTCTATCTCCTTAATAGTGCTGGGATCGCTTTCATGCATCATAAGTCGCATAAACTGTTTCTTCTGGAAACCTGGAGGAAGGGTGAAGAAGGCACCAGCAGGGAGGCCATTTCCACCCAGGGTCTAACTTCACCAGCAGGGGGTGCTGCGACAAAAGCAATCAAGAGAAACCAGGTCAGACAGGTTGGGGAGTCAGGGCAAAGTCAGGAATCTGAGGGCACACACGTGGTTGGTCGGACACCAAACCACTTCTACGGTCCTTAAATGGGAGCTGAGTCTACTTGCAAGGATGCAAGCCTTCTCGGGGCTTCTACAATCTGCTCCACAGTCTCCTGTCCCCTCTCCCACTCCTTCCCAATTACCTGTTCTCCCCAGCAGGGGGAGAGGCCCTCTGGCTCATAATCACTCTGCAGATACCTTGGATCCCCGGGCCTTCAAATATTAAGCACGTTACAGTTTACATGTATTATCGGATGCTACCACGATGAGAAAAGAAACTCTTCCTCAGAAAATAACTGGGAGGCTTCCATGCAAGAGCAAGGCATGCTCCTCTGTTCTCCTGTTGTCCCTGTGCCTGTTCGCCCCAAGCTCCCGAAGGGAAACGCTTGTCCTTTATTCCCCCAGCACCTATACGAAGGGCGAGCCCAACATGATGTCATGACACAGCGAACAGGAAAGCAGGCAGAGGGAACTGGCGGGCCATGGCCAACACCAGCCCCAGCTGCTCCCGGTCAGCCCATCAGCCACAGATGTGGGCATGTGAGGGAGCTCTCCCCAGGGCACCTGATGGGGCCCTGGCTGCCCCGCCACAGACCCATCGTGGGCTCCTCAAATGACTGCTGCCTCCTCGGCTGACCACCACGAGGGCGGCCAGCGCGGGCCCCGGCAGGAGGGAGCTGCAGAGAAATCCACACAGTCAGCTGGCTTGGGGATGCCCCACCCAGAGCAGCAGGCGGGCCGGCCCTTATTTAAGAACTGCGGAACCGGTCCGGCCTTCACTGGTGTGAGCCCCACCCCCTCCCACGTCTGCCTGCTGGGATCTGCCTACAGCAGGGCAGACATCGGAGGGCAGGGGCTGGCGGGGGGCTGGGCACAGGTGTCCTGAGGCAGTTTTGCCTCCGGTCTGGAGCACAGAGCTGGGCCTGGGCTTGAGCAGTCCAGGCCACTGGTCACTGATCCCTCACTGGGCTGAGGAGCTTCCTCTGTGGCCTTCGTGGTGTCCAAGGAGCATGGTGTGTGAGTGGCCCGACACGGGACGAAGCATGGGCACCACCAAGATGAGGCCAGTCCACTCATCTGGCCACTCAGCGAAGGGGCAGGCCACCACCACTGAGCCTACAAAGTCAGAAACACCAATTGTCCTGTCACTGAACCATCACTGCTCGAGGGCAGACCTGAAGAAGGACGAGAGGAAACAGGCCTACCTGGGAAGCCTGATTCACGTGAGACAGAGAAGGCTGACTGTGTCTCCAACACGTGGCTCACAGGGGCAGGGCGGGGCTGCCATCGGTCAGTGAGGCCGACGGTCAGCGGGGAATGCTGGACTTCCGAGTGGGCGCGCCGTGCGAGCATCACGTGTTCTAGTGGTGGGGACTGAGCTGACTAGCTTCTGATTTTCACTGTTCAGACAAAGGTGATTCACCTGATCTTGTGCTTCAGGGGCCCCTGGGAGAGTTGGAAATGGGCGTGGCTCTGTGGGAGACCGTTTCCAGAGACCCCATCTTTGCAACCTCTGTCTCGCCCCTTTTAACACCTGGGCTACATAATAACGAGACACAAAGTCCACAAGATCAACTACTTCTGTTAATCTCAAGGTCGATGTCACTACCTCATTCAATGTAGGTTAACCTGTTGGGTGTTTTTCCCTTCAAAAAAAAAAAAAAAAAAATCAGGGTCAGAAAGTGTCTGACAACACCAGCATTGCACCTGGTCACTCCAAGCCCAACCCCAGCTGTGGTGACTGTCTGCAAGGCACATCTGGCTGCTGAGACAAAAGCAGATGGGTGCAGTACTTGTAAATTTTGTATTTATTATAACAAAAATTACGCCATGTCCATCTGTGCATTCTGCTGTAACAGAACTCTTGGTATGTAAATGGCCTAACAGGACGCCACACACCCATGCTGACCGTGGCAGTGGCGGTAAGGAACACGACCAGAAAGTGTCTGCGGAAGTCGGGGGGCTGGGTGGGGGGGGCAGGACAGGAGAGGAAAAGGTGCAGAGGCCCCTCGGGTGCAGGTTCGTCTGCAGTGGCCCAAGAGGCGCCGCCTTCGAACGGAACCGCCCTTCGCCGCTCAGCCTCATGTTTGATGATGGACTAGCAGGGCTGGGTGAGGGGGGGGGCGTGGGCGGGGGGCCCCTCAGAGAGGGAGGGGCAGTCAGTTGTTTAGACTGTGTCCTTACGCCCAAACTACAAAACATCAGAAGCAACATTATACAACACTGAGCTATTTACAATAGAAATTTCGCAATCAACTGTTCTCTCAGAGAAAATTAGTGAATCCCAGTGACTTAAGTCACCTGACAGAGTAAAGCAACTCCTAGGAGTTAGTCTCCATATTCTACAAATGTCTATCATTTTCAAGACAAAAAAAAAGCCTTTCCCCCCAGAATTACAATATTATTAAATCATTTAGCAATGGCAACCTGCCCTGCCTTCCAAACAATAAAAAGCCATTTTAAAAAATATTACATTATCATTAACTGTTTCTCTGTAATATATTAAACCTTTTGTTCTTTGTCTTTACACATCTGATACGTTAGGAAAAGGAGTTAACAAATTTAAATCATGTTGGTAAAGCATCACTAGAAGAAAAGTGGCAATTATTTTAAAAACCACCAGCAGGGAGGACCTACAGACTGGCTGCAGACAGGCGGGGAGAGTCTGGGAGACGGCGCGGACGAACCCCTGGCCAACGCAAGCCCGGGAGACTCTCGCCACTCAGCCTTTCCAGGTTCGTTTATTTAGGGAGCCGGCGGTCATAGCGGCGTGTCACAGTAGTCCGGCAGCGGGTCCCCCGGGCACGGCCGCGGCGGCGGCGGCTGCTGCTGGTGGTGTTTCATGATCTCCTTGACCTCCTCCTCCAGCTCGGGGGGGATGATAAACTGATCCTCGGGATCCGGCTGGGCGGGGGCCGCGAAGTAGCCCCCAGGCTTCCGGAGAGGCGCGTCCGTGGCCACCTCGATCACGTTGTGGCTCCTTTCTTGGGGCGCCACGGAGCCGTTGGCCCTCCGGCGCCCGATGGTCCCCACGGCAGCGAAGTCCGCCTTCCGGGGCAGCCCCGGCTCGTCCTCGTTGGCGCTAATGACGATGCCCTCGTCGCTGGCCTCGGCCTGCACGGGCAGCGCGGGCGGCAGCCTGTCCCTGTCCTTGGCGCGGCCGCAGTGGATGTCCACCTCCACCTCCACCCGGCTGCCGTTGCTGAAGACGCCCTCGATGGGCTCTTCGTCGTCACTGTCCAGGCCGTTGTCGGAGAAGGCGCTGGAGAACGTGGCGCTGGACAGCTGGCGCTGGAAGGAGCTGGGCAGGCAGGCGGGGTGCAGCAGGCAGCGCTGCTCGCTGGGGAAGGCGGGGCCGCTCTCGCTCAGGGCCCCGGGCGGGGGCTCGTCGGAGGCCGTGGAGCCCACCTCACTGCTCATCTCAGAGGTGGACAGCTCGCTGCTGATCTCCGAGGCCATGCCACTGCTGGAGGAGGGCCCGCCGAGCCCGTCCGCCGGCCGGTCCTTGATCACCATGCTGACCGAGGGGGGGAAGATGCCCGGGCTGGGCGGCGGCAGCGCGCCCCCTGTGCCCAGCTCGCAGCAGCAGAAGCTGTCCTCGGTGACGCTGAGCTGCACCACCACGGCGCTGAGGCTGTCGCGGCAGCCGTAGCTCTGCGCCAGGGTGCACAGTTTCTTGGCTGCTGCCAGGGCGTCGGGCACGTTGCGCACGGCCGCCACGGCCTCCTCCATGGACAGGCTGTCCCACAAGCCCTTGCTGCCCAGGATGAAGAACTCGTCCTGTGGGGTCAGGGGCACAGACCGCACGTGGGGGCGGGGCACCACGCTGGGGTGGAGGAAAGTGTAGCCCAGGATGCGCGTGGACTCGGTCACTCCGTTCACCTTGCCGTCCTGGAAGAACAGGGTTTCCAAGCAGAGTTAACACAGAGCACAGGCGGCAACTTCCCTCCGGCCTCCTGCCGGGACCCCGGGGAGAAAGCTGGGCCAGGAAGGGAAGGCCTGTGCAGTCTGCGCTGAGTGCAGAGTGTCCATCTGTCGGGAGCAACCTGGGGCAGTGGCCTGGGCAGGTCAGACACAGGAGGGAGGAGGAGGACCGCGTTCACACTGGCTTCTAAAGCAAACCACCATCTGGCCGGACCGAGCAACGCAGGTGACTGTCTTCTCCTGCAGCCCGCAGGGGAGGAAGGGCCTGAAAACCCGTCCTCGGCAAATACGCCAGGCAGGTCTGGTTCAAAATAATGCCCCAAACCTCACATTTCTCTCCAACAGCCCATCAGCCACAAGGCTCAGAGGCGACACTGTTGTAAACTTAGGAAGGTTAAAAAAAAAAAAAAAAAAAAACCGGTGCGAGACTCTCAGTGTGACTCACTGGGTCAGAATGCCCACGGTGGAGAGGCAGACGCTAAGGGAGAAGGGCCAGTTCCCACACTTCCGAGAACTCGCTTTGCTGGTGGTAAGTAGAGAAGACAAAGTCCCTCGGCTTTCGTCCAGTTGGGTTCCTGCCATTTAAATCACGAGCCAAAGTTTCAGACCATTGGCTGGTAAAAGACCTTCACTCTGAAGCTGGATGGAGGAGGGGTGACCCTGTGTACCCACTTGGTCTTTGTACAAGTTTGAGGGTCTCAGCCCATCATGTGCCTCTCCACACCCCTATTTTTAACAAGGGTCCCAGGGAACCTCCATCATGACAACTGCCACTTTCGGTGTGTGTCTGGGATGACATCAGAAGAGATGGTGTCTCCATCTCCCTTAAAAGCTAGTGCTTCTTCCAGACACAGGCCGTTTCGTTTCCAACTCTACCTCCCGCCTTTTTCATTGGGGATTTTGCAAGGCACCTGCTTGGCATTCTAGGGACGCCTCGTGCAACCCCCCAGACAAGCCTGCCTCAACGCGCGCACACACACACACACGCAGGCAGAGTTCTTAGAAGGAAAATTCTGAAACGAGTCTTGCAGCATGGTTTTCAGCTCTCTTGATTCTACTCCTGTAATTTGTTGCTCCCTGAAGTGTGGAATTTGCCTGAAATTACCCTGGTTGTTCTCACCCCAGCAGAGCCAATAGTTGTGCATCCATGTTGTGTGTGTGTGTGTGTGTTCATGCGCACGCACGTGTGCGCGCTTTGGGGACACGCCTTGAAGTAGAGAAGCAAGAGAACCCAAGGGGGCTGCATACGGTGCAGCCAGACCAAAATGAGCGGAGGAGAGGCGGAGAAAACAGAATACTTCTGCACTGCCTTTGCCTCACGTGTCAGGCCGAGTGTTCAACTCAACACATGCTGTCCCATCTCACACCGCTCTGCCCCCTGAGACGGCGTCTGCTGTCTGAATCCGCTCTGCGGCCGGAACAGGCAGGCAGGGGACTGAAACCGTCCCACAAACTCACTCCCAGACTCACAGTGGATGCCAGGTCTCTCTGTCTTCCTCACGGCCCCTTTCAAAGCCTATCCGGACTCAACAGACCTCTTCTCTACAAACTGCAAACTGTCACCACTGTCCTCCTGGGCAACCTACACAAGACCTATGGGTTTTATTGACACTGCAAGGCTGGACACCTCCTGGAGTCTGTGGGGGTCACTTCTGCGTCCCCCATCACTGTTCAGTGGCCAGCAGGTGGCAGTATTGTACGAGGAGCTGGCTCCTGGAGCAGGGCTGCTAGGGCCCAGGGGGGCTGCGCTGTCAGGGACCTGGCATCGCGCAGATGGCCTCACCCGGCCTCTCTCACCAGGGCACCGCTGACACACTGGGCTGGCGCCTTGCTGCCGTGGGGCATCCTGTGCACTGCAGGACTTGTGCCCACGGCACTCTCGGCCCCCGTTGTGACAACAAACGGTGTCCCCAGGGGCAACGAAATGTCCTCCTGGAACAAAAATCACCCCTGGCCGAAAACCATTCACTGCCTTCTTCAAATGGACTGGGGGCATGACCCCAATGGGCTAGTCCATTTCCACTGATACAGAGGCCCTGTTAGGGCAGATATATTACTATGCCCACTTTACAGATGAGAAAACTGAGGCTTCAGGTTTAAAGGTCACAGCCCACCGGACAGGGATGCCAGCAATGTGAGGATCTCAGGGGCAGAGCCCTCAACCAGCAGCCAAACCAGCACGTCCGTGAGGACCAGATGGGTCAGTGCCATGGGGCGCTGGGCACAAGCCCTGACACAGAGAGACCACCATCAAATGTTCAGTGTTCTGTGCATTACACGTCCTCACACCTGTCATACAAAGAATTTGCTTTGTGACACTAGGGATCTGGAATTCCAATTTTAAACCACCTTTAAGGAAATTCTTAGGAGGGAAATGGTCCCCAGGTGGCTTCTCCCACACGACCCTGGCCCTTCGTCCCCACCCGATGAGAACAGTGCTCGCTCTCTCCCCCCTCACCTCAGTGATGATGGCCTTGTGCTGTTTAATTCTCTTCAGTTCTTCCTCACAGCTCATGATGTATGATTTGGACAGAGGCAGCGGCTTCCCGTTGCGACAGAGAACCGTCTGGCACTTGCCCACATTAGCAGAGGTCAAGGTGAAGGACCCTCCTGGGTCCACGGGGTCATGCCTGATGTGACAAAGGACAGCAGCCCCTCCAAGTTTCTGCCCAGCAGTTCCGAGTTTCCTGCAATCCAAAGAGAGTATGAAAACCCCACACAGCCTGTCGCACATCCGTTTCACTCACTGAACAGAAGACTGTCCACTAGACGGGGGCGGGGGGTGGACAGAACCCAGGGTTCGAGTGAGCCTCTTCACCACCGCAGGCCCTGCTCAAGCACCCCTCACAAAGAGGGGTCTGCTCCCCACTGGGGCAAAGCCCGGGGAGCTGATGTGCAATCAAAGAGCCTGTCCCGCTGTGTTCAGCCTGCTACTCCCAGAGTGGCACATTCCAGAGGGCAAATGCGCGTGGAGAGCTCCCCCACCACTCTTTGAACCCCCTGCTCCCCAGAGAGGGACCGCCTCCACGGGAGCAGGTGTGAGACACTGCACTGCCGACACACAGGCCCCAAAGTCACCTGGCCACCCTCTCCCCTGCAACACGGAGGTCTGCTGGGGACAGCGCTGCTGTGCTGGACCATCTGTGTTCTTGCTCTAGATGGTGAGGACTTGTTGGACCAGTAATGCCAGTTCTAGAACATTCACAGAAAGGACACTCTAGTGTTCAAGCTCCGGAGCGCTCTCATGCGTGACCGTTGATCCACTGACTGATTACACGGAGCACCCACAGGCCCGACCACCAAGGAGAGCCCCACGGACGGACGGCGTTGCAGGCCAGGCCCCGCCGATCCTGAGTGCGCAGGCGCACGCGGTCAGCACAGACGCACGCCTGCGCACAAGGGCAGACCCGCGGGTTCTGTCGGCTCCCGTCCCCTGTCCAAGCCAGGTGACAACAGTAGCAGTGGTAGCCAGGGCTGCCTAGGGCGTGCATCGGTCTCGCGCACCAAGACCGTCCAAGTCCCCGAGGAAAGACCGCCACACGTCCACGTCCTGCTAACAAGCAGGGAAAACCAGAGGCCTGTGAATGACTCCGAACACGGGCCAGCAGTTTGGGTCTCAGACCCCAACTCCTGGACACCCACGGCCGGGTTTGGCTCGAGGCGCAGCCGACGCACCACGGCTTTGTTTCCTGCAAAGGCTCAGTGATGGCCCTGAGCGAGGCCGGAAACGGGGCGCTGTCCTGGGGCCAGGACAGCAAATAATCAGAGCTCAAGGTTCTTACGTTTTTAATTCTTTGCCAGTGCTAGAGCGTCCATAACAAGCAGACTTCTTGGAGGTGTGTGAAGGGCGTGCATGGGGTGGTGTGCGTGTATGTGGATGTTACCTGTTGGTGTTTTTGCAGGACAAGGTGTGGATGAAAACAGAGAAGCAGGTAGGGGTCCCTGGTTGCCAGCACATTCTCTGGGGTCTTACTGCCTAAGGTCCAACTCTGGCTGCGCCCCCTACCGGCTCTCAGCACAATATGCTTCATCTCTCTGTGGCTGAGTTTCCCGTCAGTAAAACATGGTCAGTCACAGAGCCATACCCACCGGGTAGGGTTTATGGCATGAAGGTATCTGGAATAATGACCAGGACATCTAAAAGACTCATTAAACATTAGTTGTGAGTAGCAGGCCCACTGAGAAGCTGAGAGACAGCGTTGAGCCTGGCAGCAAAGGCCCCGCTGGGCCTTACTCGGCTGAGCTCTTCACGAGGACCTAGCTCTTCATGACTTAGGGGAACTTGAAAGGTTTTTCCAAACCAGCAGTCCTTGGCAGAGACCCCTCTCCCCACCTCACAGAGACACTTCCCCTGGCAGATGACCCCGGACAAGAAAGAGGAGAGAGAAGAGAGAGCCGCTGTCCCCGTGACCTTTGAGCACTCCCCCTTCCTGGCCCCACACAAGCAGGTGTCTGCAGAGCAACATCACCAGGCAGGCAATGTCTTTACAGCCCGAAGGGCCAGGGAATCGGTGAAGGGAGGGGCCATCCTTTGAATGAGGGGACGCTCATCACACTCAGCACTCAGAGGTACGCACGCTCCAAAATTTCGGGGGTGGCCGTACACGCTAGGCAGTGGCCTAGGACCCCGATGGTAACACTGACCTGAACATTCCATAAAGGGGACACCACCACCTGAAGAAGGACCGAAGTTCCAGCTTGAGATCGGACCGTCTCAGGTTTACGAAGGACTGCGCTGTCTCCAGCCAGTGACAGTGTTTGTAAGGGTGGACGACCCGAGGCAGGACAGTCCGCCTCCGAGGAAGTCCGCGCACCGGAAGGCCTCAGGAGCCGCCGGTGCCCGCCGGCCAGCGGGGAAGGGGAAGTGTGTGGTGCCCAGCTGTGGAAACCGGGACTCCCGCGGGCCTGTGGCATCCAATTCTAAAGAAATGGGGTTCCTGCCGCGGACCCCGCAAGGCTGTCACAGCATCAGTGTGTCTCAGACAGAACACGGTGCGTCCCTGACGCTCGGGCACAGCCAATCGCCTGCAGGCATCTGCGGCACCCACAGCCGGCGACGGTGCTCTGAGATTATTGGGCGCCCGGTTTTCCCACCGGGGGGCCCCCAGCCCCCAGCCCCCAGGGGAGAGCGAGAACACACACAGCGCAGATTCCACACCGTACCTCTGCATAACGATGAAGGTGTTGACCATGTACTCCTCTTCATTCTTCGTCTTCTGCAGCTCTTCCGCCAAGATGTCACTCATGGTGCACTGGAGAAGGTAGGGCACCTCCACGTTGCGGTCGCCATCGAACACGCCATACAGGGCCTCCCGGCTGTCGCAGAAGTTATTCACCGACAGAGCTGCGACGCACAGCCTGCAAAGCAAGGGCGCCTTGGGTCACGTCCACTCTTCCCCAGCCCGACTCCGTTTCCTTTCCAATCTGTCCACCCCAGGCTGGTCTCTTTCTTTGGGACCCCAGACAAAGTAAAATTAGGCCAACTGACCCCAACTGACTTCTATCAACTACTGCCTGTGAGTGAAGAGAATGACCGACACCTATGCACGCGTCACATGCGCTTCCCGGACCCTGTTCTTCTGATGACATTAGTTTAAAGGGTGGCAGGAGGAGAGTGAGAGATGTGGGAGATGGCACAATCACACATCCGTAAGTCCACCTTCGCATAAAGTTATTCAGGAGAACGTCCACATCAGACAGAAATGGAATAGCAACCAAAGCATTGGAAAATATGAAAACATGTAGGAAAAGCATATACAAATGTATAAAGGGTCTCACTCTCAGTGTTACCCATTTGTATGTAACTTAGGGGATCTTGACAACAACCCTGAGAAGACAGGCAGTACTTTTTGTGCCATTTTACAGATGAGGAAATTAAACCAAAGAGGGGTTGACTAACTGCCCAAGGTCCCTCAGCAACCAAGCACAGAGCCCCGCCGTGAGGCCAGGCACTCTGACCCCTATGATCACTAAGAAAAGTCAACCAGCGCAAGTGACATGGCAGTTAGTGGCAAAGTACAATTTCATACCATGGTATCGAGTCACCTTATAATTCCACTTTCCTTCCGGAGGCTCCCCTTGCTAGTTAAAATGGGGAGGGGAGTGTAAAAAAAAATGTGTTTTTTTTTTTTTAAAGAACAGTAGTGATTTTTCTCTTCCGCTGAAGCTTCCTGCTTGTTTTTTAGTCTGAGGAAGAACCTAACTCATCCAGCTGAAGCTGCCAGCTTGGGTTTCCCCGAAGGATCTGCAATGACCGACAGGGAGGCAACAGGGCACCCGGCGGGGCGGGGGGCGGGGGGCAGGAGGCAGGGAGGGAGGAGAACACAGCCATCTCCCATGACTTGGAGGCAGGGACAGCCACGGTTCTGGCCGGCCTCCCCTCAAGGTGGCGAGCAGCAAGCTCCTTGTTTACAAAACACTATCTACAAGTCAAAGAGAAAATGCTTGAGAAGCTTCTGCTGGCAAAGCCAAAGGTGGTGAAGCGAAGTAAAATGGCTGGGTGGCGTGGGACTTCCCAGGTGCTGGTAACATTCTCGTTTTGGATCGAGGTGGTGACTTGCAGGTGGGATCACTTCAGGATGATTCACAGAGCTGTACGCTTATCATTTACATACTTTTCTGTACTTAATGCTATACTTCGGTCTAACAAAATTTTTCAGAAAGTATTGTGGAAGGAGAAATTATGCAAAGAGATTAATTGGTCATTGCTTCATTCATATATGTAAACAGATAACATTTTAATACCCAGAGATGTTTAAACACCAATCTTGGATTTTACATTGGTGTTCGTGAATTCAAAAGCAACTTTACATACTAGTGTTGGCAAGCGAGACAGAAGGCCTTTTAATCTAAAAGCAGAGATGTCCAGGAAGGGACTTCGAGTGCTCCACGGAACTTATTTCTTCCCCTCTCCCCCGACTACAATGACACACGGTGCAAACTGCATAGAAACCACGTGACAACCGGAGCCCAAGCGCCACCGAGGGCGAACGGGGACCCGCTCTCCTCTGGCCCGCACCACGCCGCACTCTCTCCGAGAGAGGGAAGGGTCAGGGTGCCAGCCTGGACCTCGAGCCGGCTCTGTCTTCCGAAGCAGGCAGCACTGCACCCTCGCGGCCACCTCTCATTCTCCAGGAAGGGTATTCAGCTGGTCCGTGGTTCTCAAACTTGGATGCGCGTCAGAATCACCTGGTGGGGCCTGCAAACCATTCTGATTTAACGGTCCTCGCTCGGGTGGAGAACTGCGGTGAATTTGCCATCTGACTGACTCCCATGCGCACCCAGGGTTAGGGCTCACGTCGGCTGTCACGGGATCGCCCTCCACTTTCTGTTCTCCCCTCCTCTCAGTACGTGGTGTCCTTGCACCGTAGCTAATTAAATTATGACGATTAGAATTTATAGGGTTCTTTGCTTTTCTAGTACTAATTATTAGCATCTCTTGATAAAAAGCAAGCAAGCCTGAAGAGATTGATTACCGTTCTCAGGAAAATCAACACTTGTATCTCAGACAGCGAAGAGAAAGAAATTCAGAAGGACACGTCCAGGTGGCAGGATGAGCAGGTGACATGACAGAAAACAGCCACCACATGCCTGCCAAGCTCATGTTGATTGCAGAAACAGCTCCCTAGAAGCACTGGCCGGTCAGTGCGTAAGGGATCTCGAACACGGACAATCGAGGGTCCTTCTTTAACGTGATCCTGTTTTGCTGGGTAAGCAGGCTTCAGAGAAGGAGAAAAGGGCTTTTCAAAAGAGCAGGGATGCATTTCAATACTTACGCCTCCTCCAAACACTGGAGTCTCACACAGCTACAGTGTGTCAGTTACACTGTATCCTAGCAACGTCTCTCACAAAGGGAGAGCACAGGATGCCAAGCAGGGCTACGCTTCATGTGCAAACGCACCTCGGTCATGAGGTGGCCTGACTTTGGGGAAACACGCTCAGGTGAGCAGCACGTGAGGCAGGCAGGTGCCAGCGCCGGGTTTCTTTATGCCCGCTGCAGCAGGGCAGTGGGCAGGAGGGCTCTCATTCGAAGCTCCACCCACTCACTTGTTTTTCACCCCAGAAGCTTCAGTGTAGCCATGGCTCCACACGGCAGGGGCTCCAGACGCGTCTCCTGACGAAGGCTGATCGATCTTGAAACAGCGGATATTACTAACAGGAGAGACAGAAGGGGCAGAAATAGTTAAAACCAAACAAGCTGCTACCTTTATCTGAGAACTAACAAATACCTGCTAAGTACTCTGTACTTACTACCATTTCTTACTGTTTTAAGTGTCTGAAATATTTTTTTAAATTTTTATTTATTGATTTTTCTTTTAAAGAGAGAGAAGGGACCAGAAAGAGAGAGAGAGGACATCAATTTGTTGTTCCACTTATTTATGCATTTGTTGGTTGATTCTTGTATGTGCCCTGACTGGGGATCGAACCTATAACCTTGGTGTACTGAGATGATGCTCTAACCAACTAAGCTGCCCGGCCAGGGCCTAAGGTGTCTGAAACAGTTATCAGCAACAAAACTAGCTACTATATTCGCAAAGGAAAGGAAGGGGCAAAACCTCCGGAGCATGAAAATTAGTTCCTGTGGGCATTCCATGTCAGTTATCAGAGACTCCCACACACGTCGCACTGGACGGCTGCTCTGCCCTGGCAGCGAACAGAACAGCTCTCAACCTCGGCGTGGGAAAAGGAAATGTAACTATCAAATTGTGTGCATTCTTACAGCATGAACGCCCAGATTTCAAAAGATCAAAACCTAAGTCACAATTACATTGTGTTCAGATGGATGTGAGACAATTCTGCAACATTCCTCCTCAAAAACAGTTTCTGCCCATATCACTGCTTAAAATATTTCACAAGGATGATCGAGGACTTGCCATCCCCTGAAGCTTCCAACTCTTTCCTCACTTGCACAGCCATCTATGCTAAGGCTAATATAACCAAAATTGCAAAGTAAACAAAGAGAATTTCAATAAATTACATGTTAACTCTGTGCATTTAAACTGGAAGACAAGTTCCTATCTCACCTCTGCCCCTGTATGCTATAACCGGCCCAAGGGGACCCACAACAGAAACAACGAAAAGGGCAAACAAACTCTCAAATGGGGTTCATTAAAAACCAGCCCACCAGAGAGCATGTGGTGCCCCCACACAGGAAGTCACACAGATGTGAAGTAGATTTTTTAAAAGACTGGCTGCCACATGGTGAATGAAATAAATCCTTCCTACTTGTAAATTGCCACTAGCCCTCCCCCTTACTTAAATGAAGAAAAAGCATCTGTATAATCTCTTAAACAACACCTAAACACTCGTCATGAATGTAAGAATTTTAATGATCTGTTGGCATCCACTCAAAGATATAACAAATACTGAATGCCTCTCCTAAGAACCATTCAACTCTAAGAAGTGAACTGATATCAAACAGCATTCTCTTTAACTCTAGACATGGTTGGTGGCACTTTCTTTGAAATTTAAAGTCATTTCATTAAAGCAGAGTTTCTGCTCTCAGTCACCAGCAAACATCACTTGTCCCTTTATCCTAAAAAGCTGGAAAACATAAAAATCATAGATGGCACCAACAGAAAACCCCCAAATCAAATTAGTACCTCGTTTTACAGTAGGGAGATAAATAGCTCCCCTCTTTTCGGTGTTTTCAGCCCCACCGTCAGAGCCGAGTGTATGAAAGCCAGGCTGCCGCTGCAGCGCTCCGCCCAACCGGGTGCCCGGCGCTGCCCGTGTGCGATGCACCGCTAAGCAAGGCGGTGGTTCCTCACAGCACACACCAAAGGCTCGCTCTCACTGCGGCTTTGCCACCTCTCCGCGTTCCAGGGGGAAGCTGAAGGCTCATTTCTAAAGACATCTATACTTTTTACAGATGGAGCACTGAGCCTTCAAAGAAGTAATTCCATTTCCTAGCCTGATTATGAAAGAATACATAATCCTCAAACTCCCCCATAATCCTTTCGCGTGAAGCAGCCATTTCTCATTCTCGGCCTGGCTGAACACAGTGTGGCTGAGCAGCTGTCCCGAGTGCCCTGGATTTTGACTCTTGTGCATCCTTCAGGGAGCCTGGGGCAGCCTGGGAGCCGGAGCTCAGTCCCACAGCAGGGTCACCAGACGCACTCGCCCCCGCTCATGCTGGCCAAGCAGGCGGAGCCTCCCAACGTGCCAGCCACACTTTAGATACGGAGACTCCTGCATTGCTAAAAAGCCACAATCTTCTAGATGGGAAACAGGAGGTAACGTTTTCACATAAGAGTATCGTGATTTCACTGACTGCTACTTTTTTTAAAACCTGACAGCACACAGGTGCTTCATTCACTCCAGTAGGTCGGCCACTCCAGTAACATGTGCTCGTTATTGAGAATTCAACAAGCAGATGTTGTGCAATGCACATGTAACAGGGGTCGGTGGGTCTGTCTGTCTACAGCTCTGCGTCTTTTTTTCTGATTAGATCATGGACACTTTCCATCGTTTTACATTGATCCTAAATAAAATCAGAAATATCTTGATGATTATGCTATATCCAAAATAGACATTTCTGATTATTTTTTATAGTAAGTTTTTGACAGAGAAAACCTCGGTCTCAGAATGGGAGTATTTTTAGAAGCTTGACATACACAGCCAATGGCTTTAAGAAAAGCCATATACACGCACAGCCCCTAGGAGAGAATCATTACCATTTAAATACTTTACGGTTCCTTGATGTACTAATACAGTTGAACACAATCTTTTCATGTTACTATCTGTATTTCTTTTCTTTAATGTTAATGTTCTTCATTTATTTTATTTTTTTTACTGACTTATAAGAACATTTTCTATTAAATATTAATGCTTTCATTTTCATACTTTTGCCAAAGTTTCTTCTTAGTTTGTCATTCCTTTTAGATTTACTCTTGGTAGCTTTTGGAATACATTTAAATCTTTTATGCATAAAAAGTATTTTTATATATAAATATACCAAACATAAATATCAAACTATATCTACGTATATTGATTTATCTTCTTGTGATCCCTCTGCCCCTTTTTGGCCTTAAAAAGTCCTTTTCTGGCTTGTGAATATATTCATATGATTTCTTCTCACGTTTATTTACATATTTATCTATCCTCATGACAGGACATGCTTAGAGAGGAGGAGGGAGGAAGAGAAACACTGATGCTAGAACATCAATGTGCGGTTGCCTCTCGTACATGCCCCCACCGGGGACCAAACCTGCCACCCAGGCATGTGCGCTGACTGGGAAGCAAACCTGCAACCCCTCGGTCAATGGGATGACACTCCAACCAACTGAGCTACACTAGCCAAGGCTGATTTCTTCTTACTTTTAAATATTATTTCATTTTAGAGAGTTAACTCTTTAATTTTGCTGGAATTTATTTTGGTGTGAGATAAGAATTCAACTTTTATTTTTCTCCGAACAGCTAGTTGCACTTATTAATGGATTCTAATGTAATGATTCTTAACAAAATTTCATATAATATTTATAAAACTTCTCAAAAGTTACCTGGAGATGTATGGAATGTATTTTGATAATACAGGGACTCTCTGTTCTGAGAAGTACCTTCTAGAGTATGTCTCACCCTCCTCGGCCTAGAGATGAGGGAACTGAGGCCTGGATGGACTGAGACACTTGGGCAAGGCTGCACAGCCAGGCCTCAAAACAGCGGAGAGAACCTAGTCCCCTTGGCTTCCCAAGGACACTCTACCCACAGCCAATGTCTTTAATCATATATCAAAATCAATATTCTGGTTAAGTTCTTAAAATATCAGCAAATTGGCATGAATTGGGCCAATTGCATCCAGAATCACCTTAAATGATTTTCAAATTTTGGTCTGCACTAGAAGTCAGGATAGTTTTAGTGGATGAAAAGTAGTATTCATACTACTTTTCTTTGCAACATTCTACTCTCCTTTCTCAGTTTCTCCTAAGGTCACAGAAGACGACTCTCGGCTGCAGACACAGCCACAGGTTTAAGCACGAAAGGCGCACGTCATGGTTAGTGGTCGTCAACGCCCAAGGCCAAAAAGTCCAAACATTCAGACAGGCTTAAAGAAAATTAAGACCACCCCAAATCTTACTATGCTGAGAACAACACTATTTTAACATTTTTTAAAATATCCTTTCAGGTACTTTTCTAGGTGTGCATGAGCACACGCATGCAGACATGCCACCCAGTGCACAGATATTTATTGTGCAAAAAGTGGAATGGTACAAGTTTCTTAACTTTTTTTTCACGTAAGAGTACACTCTGGGGAGACCCTGAGTTTGTAATATTACTGTAAATCATCGTTTCCAATGGCTGCGTAATATCCAACTGCAGGACGCAATTCTATTTTTAGATACCTAGCGTTTTGTGGTAACATTCCTATGGAGACTCTGTTCTGATGAGGTTCCCTTTAGTGTTTTACAGAGAGCTTGAACCTGGAATTCTCCGTCAGCATCGAGAAAGAGACAGTACCAAGGAACTCTTTCCCAAAACAGGAAAAGAACTTCACAGGATCTAACTATCCCACACTCCCAATTTTGTTTCAATAGCTGGGATTTTCCTTCCAAACTATTCATTTCCCCACGGCATTCATCTCTCTCAAAACCCCACGGGACCCTCTGCACCGCGCACTGCCTGCGTTATCAGTGACCGAGGCACAAGTCTGCGCCCTGGTCACTTACTGCTCTCCCACTGTCTTTATCGCCTGTGTTCCACTTTGAAATCAGCAGTCTTGTGGCTTTTTGTTTGGGTATTTTCTATAAAAATTTCCAGAAGGACACTCGAGGGTCCAACTTTCGGAACTTTTCTTGGCCCTGCGCTTTGGTGAAGGACAGACTTGCAAATCCCTCCCAATGTGTGTGGGTACCGCTAGTAAGTTAGGGATGCTTCAGGCTGCTTGACGTGCTCACTCGGTCGCCGGCAGGCGAGGACAGGCCTGCGGCGCTTCGCCCAACACTTACTTCAGCAGCTCCAGGGTTTTGTGATCGAGGGCCAGCCGGGGGTTTCCCGTCAGGTCCAGTTCTTGCAGTTTTGGGGGCAGGTTTTCTGGCAACGTGACCTCGCTGAGCTCGTTGCAGCTCAGGTCCACGCACTGGAGGACGAGAGGAAACAAGGAGAGGGGGTCAGGCGGCGCTCCGTCCCGCACTGCAAAGCAGAACCCGGCTGACCGCTCACCACACGATGCTGCTCAGAGGCAGCTCAGCTGCTGCCCGGCCGAGAGATGTGGGACACAGATTCTGCCAAATGCGGTTTAGATTTTTACTCTCTTTGAATAACGCCAATACATAAATAAATAAATAAATTCCATGCTCTTTATCCCCCCCCCTTATCCTTCTTAGTTTTTATCTCTACATTTTAGAAGTATTAACTGAAAAATCCCAAGAATAGTTCTTCTTAGGGCTGACACACCTGTGCACCTAGCGTGGTCATGAGGGTTAGGGTTAGAACATCAAAAATGAACTTCTTACAACAACAAACAAAAAGCACGCAAAATGAGGAAAAGGCAGAGCACCACTACTCAAAATGAGAGACCTCAAAACTGAGAAATTGGTAAAAGATAGACTAGCAGATGGGCCGCAGATGGACCGTCTACTATATGTAGGAGAAAAAGGCTTGAATCAAACATGGACCCTGCCCTCCAGGCACTGAATACCTGAATCCTCCCTCCAGCAACTCCTGCCTCCTCTCACTTAGAAAACAAGCACAAAAAGAGTCAGCAAGGTTGACTGGAACGCAAAACAAACAAAGGAGCAAAACAGAACCAGAGGCATGGAAACAAGGAACAGACTGACAGCGAAGGGGTGGGGGTGGGGGGCCGTCTATTCAAGGAACAGGTACGCATGGCCCGTGGACGTGGACACCAGCGTGGGGCTGACTGTGGGAGGGAGAGGGGGCAGGGCAGGGCAAGGCAGTGGGGGTGGGGAGGTGGACTGGGACAACTACAATACAACAACAATAAATTTTTTTGTTTAAATACACGAATTTCCGGTATCTGTGAATGGGAACAGCTCCTTTCTCAGGAGACCCACGCCAGGTCCAACGAGGTGAGCCCTAACAGTGGGTGTTAGCGCAAGAGCTTTTGCTCTGGGAGCAGGCAGCCAGGGCAGAAGGCTCACCGTGCACCCGCGGGAACGAGAGCGGCGGGTCCTTCTTCTGGACGGAAGAGTGCGGCCCACGATTCCGCAGGCTGGAGCGGAAAGCGCTCAACTATCCGGCTTGAGCGGGCACCTTACTCTAATTTTAAAAAATGTCCCAAAGAGCCTATTAAAAAACCTTGGGATAATCTGAAAACCAACCGTATCCAAGAATTCCAGAATCTTAGAAGTGGCCCAATCATCTTCACCTGGAACGCTTCTTCGACAAGTTACATGTATAACGGATTGGGGAGGGGCAGAGACCGGGTGAGAGGAGAACCTCTGTTTTTGGAGGGCTGTATTACTGACCTCAAACAGTGTGATGTTTCCCACCACTAGTGTTAACATTCTCTTTTTTCTTGTAGGCTTATTATTAATATTTTAAAAGCTTTAAAAATAATATATTTAGGTACAGTTTCATTCCATTTCACTCATTCCATACCTTCACTCCCATCACCTTTGGTAACCCTAGCAATTTGAGTTTAAGGATAATAATTCACTTAACCTAAACATTCCTAATAGGAAGTGGTCCCCTTATTTTTGCTTTGTTTTTCTAATAGCAAATAATGGATGCACAAATAGTCAATTCGACTTTAATGAAAAATTGATAATATTGGTTAATAACAGTTTATTCTGTTGGTAGAATCAGTACACATTACAGATAAGATAAAAATGGTATAAATAAGGTTTTGGGGTAATTTTGAAACGAGCTAAATAAAGCACTGGCAGGCATGGGTAACTTAAAACATGAGAGGTTGACAGAAATAAATTCAGAGGTCAGAGCATGCCTTATGGGAAAAGATTAAGGACATTTCAGAACGTTACCAAATTTGATAAAATTGGTTAGCAGTATTTTATAATGTGACCTAAAGATTTAAGCTTGCGGAGTTCTGCCAGTGTCAAGTGCTCCTTCCAGAAATGACCGGATCACGAACTGAGGGGCACGGGCTATTCACTTACAAAGGTAACACTGGCGAAGGTAGAGCAGGTCCTCCTGGGGCCGGGGCTTACGCACCAACCCCCGCCCAGGCCCATTTATTTGGTCACCAGTCTTGAACTCACTGCCGCCAGCTCCCTTCCCACTCACCCCCGTTCCCGTTCCATCCCGGTTCCCTTGGGGGACTGGGAACACTTCCTGGCTTCGCGTTCAGTCCCCCTTCCCTCTGACCCCCTCGTCTCAGTGCTGTTGTCACGGTGATTCTCTGATGTGGTTTATTCCACCCGATCACACTCCTCCTGCCCTTCAACCTGCCACCAAACGCCTCAGTATGTCAAATAAGGCACATGTCAACCAGGTGAATGTATAAAAACTGCTGACGTAAAAAATTATGCATGCTATTTCAAGTACCTTCAAAAGTCTGATACATCAGGTCTACATCAGAAGGTGCCGGAAAAGTGAGGAATGGCTAAGTAGGACAGCTTTTGTTCCTTATTAGGAGGCTACAATATGCTCCAGAGTCTATAAACCAGAGTTATTTTTTCATTAAGCATAAAACTGATGAAAAGCAGAATGCTAAAGTGCAAATGAAAAACTACATTTTACATCTATAAAAAATTTGTACTTTCGCACCAACACACACACACACACACACACACACACACACACACACACACACACGAATAAAAAGTGCTGAGGTGACTTCCCCCGCAGCAGGCAGGTTTCGCCCCGCAAGCCCACCCCGAGTCAGGAGTCAGGAGTCGGGAACGACACCGATTTGCTGCCCGATCCCTTCACGTGTCAGCGCCCCAGTTCCCTCGCCTGTCAGACGGGAAACTGAAATGAACTAACAGTGCTGCACCTGCACAGGGGATTCCTATGCGACGGGTGCTCTGGCGGAGGCTACTTAATGAGGGGAGTTGAAGGGGAGGGGTGTGCCGCCCTAACATTAAGTCTTTCAGACGGCTGTCGCACCTGGCTGTCGCACCTGATTCCGTCTCTGAGCCTGGATGTGAGGAGGACAGGGTATGAGACCACGGACAGATGGGAAGAGGTTGTGGCTACGAGGCTAGCCTCAGGTCACGCCGCTGGTGGGCGCAGTACGAGGCTAGCCTCAGGTCACGCCGCTGGTGGGCGTGGAATACAATTTCCCCTACCTTGGCTTGGTGTTTTCTGTTTTGGGGATTTTTACCCTCTGCTTACTCAACAGTGTAGCTCAGTGGTTAGAAAGGAAGGAGCAAAGACAACTGGGAGTCTCCATGCTGAAGAAGTCCAACCACAGTGCACACGCCTCGATGACTGAGTGAGAGATGACTCTCTCTGCAGACCCGAAGCCCGAAGTTTACCTGGTCCGACCACACACCTTGATCTCTGGGAGCTGCATGACCTCAGGAAAGACTTCTATGCAATTGGAGTGGGCGACCACGGTGTGCATGCGCCGGCAGTTGGTGACGGTCGTGGGGAGGGCTTTCAGTTTGTTCCCGCTGACGTCGACTTCTTCCAGTTCCTCCAGTTTGGCCATTTTACTAAAAAAGAGGAAACCCACGGGGCAGAGAGTCGAAAGGTAATTGTAAGGCAAATTAAAAAGAAAATAACACACGGTAAAAATGAAAGGGGACTTTACTATGACTTTAAAGATTCCTCAAAGATTCACTTGTAATGGTCATTCTAACAAACAAGACTTTGTTTTCACTATTGTTTCTGAGTATCAAAGTATTTTAACTTTTCCTTTCCTACTACAAGACAAAAAATATTAACTTGAACTCTTCAAGTTGGCAACAAGAAGAATCAGAGATATCCTTTCCCACTGAAAACCGTGGGTGAATTAAGTTAGCCTGGCCACAATCCCCTTGCTAGGTAGCTCAGTCTAAAAAGCCAGCGAAAATCCTGCTCAAGCAGGTCAAAAGTTAGCATTAATCCGACGTCAGTGCTCTGAAAGAGCTTAGTTAGAGAGTACAATTTCCTTTGTATTGGCCCTGAAAACTCAGGGGACAGAGAGGAGAGGGCTATAGCTCATATGAAGGTATATTCTCTCTTAAAACCACACTCCCCAATTCCTCTGCTGTCACCGTGACGACAGCTGCTGGGCTATGGGGGAGCGGATGTGGAAGGTCATCTGAGTCATTTCTCTCCACCGGCTGGCAGTGCCCAAAGTTAAGCTGTGCCCTAAGGAGATTCCTCCCAACTCCTCCCAGACTCCCACAAAGAAGGAAGCCCTCTGACCTAACCTTGGTAACTGATGTCACCCAACACTCTCGTTACGCAACACTTTGTCATCCACTCTTAATCTATATTTAATCTTATAATATGAATCGATAATTACAGAAAACAAATACAGGGAAACTGCTGAGTTAGGGTGTCTTGCATTTTTTGTACATCTGGAGGAAAACACCCTCCACCTCTACAGCCCGTGGCACGCACACCACCAGACACGGAGCCACTGCCCCCTGTCCCTACCACGGGGGGGTGCCGGGTGCCCAGTGAGTGTCACTCACATTTGTAATTTGGATTGTTCAGGTTACACTTACTGGAACCTCCTCTGCTGGCTGTGGTTTTATGTGCCACAGTAAACCTTTAAAAATACTTTAGCAAGAAACTCTGTCACCTCTCACATATAAGAGTTATATTATTTATTTACCCTGAAAATAAATATATGCCTAAGATACAACAAGAACTAAGTTCTTGTCTTATGAAATCAGATCTTTTAATTGCATAAATATCAACATGGTATTGAGATAAGCCACAAACAATGTTACACACAAAGACTGAAGTAATCCATTTACAGCAGCCTGAATTTGTAAGACTATTATTTGAATACGTTATTAGACTATTTTCGGAGAAATCAGTGGGTAATGGGGCATGCGAAATGAGTGAAAGCACAGAAATCAGGCCCCAGGAAGAAGTTACAGAAAGTGGCGTCCCTCCATGTGGAAAGATGGCCCTGACCGTGGGAGCATGTTCCACTGGTTGAGTTGACCCGAGGCCAGACCTCCTGTGAGGCAGGAGACTCCAGCAGGCAGGTAAATCCCAGGCCTGTCTGCAGGGGGGCTACCGTGCCACATCGCAGCCCCCAGGGAGGCAGGACTCCGGCCAGATGGGTTTGCATGGGGTGCATAAAAAAATTCTCTGTACTTTAGGTGATTACAGTTGATGTGGGGCGCTAGGGGACGCTCCCAGAACTCGCGTTGGACAATCATTTCTCCTGGAGCGCTCACACATTCACCATTGGAAATAGGACAATGAACCTTTTCAGAAATATTATCTTAAGTGACTGTCATGTTTTCTTGCCAATGCATCACCTCCTCATTCCATAGTTAAGACACAGAAGTTGAAAAAAAAAAAACCTGAATCATTACCATCAAACAAAGGAAAAAGCTACAGAAACAGACTACGAACAAGAGAGCAACACTTTTAGCTGATGCATATCTGGGCCTTCCTCCTGTGTAAGGGTTTAAACAAGCTGGTAGTCTCGACGGCTCAGGGGGCGGCTGTGCCAATGCTGTGCTTGGCCCCGGGCGCAGCTGCAGGTAGCAGAATACCAGAGGGTTAGTGCTGGCCTCTGTGACGTGTGGGCACGTGCTCCAAGCCCCAACTTGTGGGACGAGTGAGTGCCCAGGCACGGACGGGGAGCGAGTCCTCCATGGCAGGCTCAGTGCGTGGATGCCCTCAAAGCTAGACACGGCGCCACTGGCCGTAGATGCTAGGTAGCAACCTCAAAATATTATTAAAAACAGAGTCTTCTGAGAGCCAGACCCCGTTTGTAACGTCGCCTAGTTTCTACCGTTGCACAGGCCACCCCTGCTTCTTGCACTGTAAGCACAAACACAAAAGCTGGCGGCTACTTAAGGACCTTCAGGTTCCTTGTTTATGTTCTAACCACCACATGCTGTATTAGGTTAATTTTTAAAAAATTAATTTGACTGGTTAAAAAGAAGCAAAGGAAAAAATACATTGGCTAAATTACATTACCTTATTTTAAAACCCTAAGAACGTGCTAGTGAGTGGGCCTTTGGGTACACTCATATCCACACACAACACATTTCCGTTCAGGGCGACGGTGACCGCAGCTCATAGAACAGACAGCTGTGAGGAGCCAGGGGGCGAGGAGCCTGGCATTGTCTCTCACCTTTCCCTCCCTCCGCGAATTCACTTTCAGAAACACAGAGAAAGGCACCCCGCTGTGACCCTCACCTTGCTGGGAAGCTCTGGAGCCGGTTGTAGGCCATGTGCAGGATCTTCAGGTGGGGGTGCCCGGTCAACAAGGGCACGCACTTATCTGTGAGGTTGTTGTTTGTCAGGTACAACTCCTGCAAGACGCTGCTTGTCTCCTCGGAAAGTGTGGCTGGAGGAAGGGTTTCCAGTTTGTTCGCAGATGCATTCAGGAACCTCAGGCTACAATGACAAAACACAACAAAGTCCTACTGATCAGCCAGAGCTCTTGTCCAGAAGCCTTGAAAACCTAGCATACTAGAAACCAGGTCTGGGAACAGGAGTTTAAAGACAGGACCTGGCTTTAGCAGGAACGTGGATACCCGCCCTGGCTACCTGTGTGTGTTAAATACAGAGACAGAAATCAATCTTTGTGGAAGCACAAAGGAGAGAGGAAGTAACTAATTTTATGGCTCATGGGGAGTGGGAGAGAGAGTGATAAAGCAAATATTTTGTCTTTAGGAAGAAAAAAACAATCACCTATTTTTTTCTAAAGAGCTCAAAGTAATAAATCAATTAGACATCAGATCACAAGTAAATCGCACAGTGACTAAGCCCTTGTCAGTATGTTGTTACATTTTACTAGACTCACAAGTGCAGGAGCTGATTTGCTCTGATAATTGAACACTACAAAGCTGGGTAATAAAGAATTACAACCACACAATCAACAGGCCGAGTCTCACACATGTAACGCTGCGGGAAAGAAACCTGAGAACAGAGGATGCGCTGCGTGAGGCCGTCACTACAGAGCTGAGAATCAGGCCAGATGCATCTATGGCACTAGAAGTAAGGGGAAAGGAAGCAGTGTCTAGGAGAGGGCTTTTGGTTTTTCTAACATCGGATCCTTGTTCTTGTTCCGGGTGCTGGGTACACAAGTGTGCTCACTTTGAGAAAATTCATCATATGCTACCCTTACAATTTGGCCCCTTTTCTTTATCGATAGTATGCTTCAAAAAATTTTACATTAAAACAAGTAAATGACATATATATAACATAACTATGCAGCTAGTTACCCAAATGACCGCATGAACAAGAATGTTTTTATACCTAACTAAAACTGTCAAAAACAGCAAGCCTGCTGTTATTGTGCGACACAGATAAAGGCAGAATGCAAAGCTGCAGAACTGAAACAGACCCCTTGCTGCGGTCAGGTCCACATCATTCGGAAGGGAAGGGGAGGACACAGCAGGAACCGTGTGCGGCTTGCAGGTCGTCTCGCGGGTCTCCACGGTGTGTGCCCCACTGGGAAGCTGCAGCCGCCGGCACAGGGAGACTGTTCAGCCCACAGGACCCACCTGCCACACTCACAAGGTCAAAACTGCCCTGACTCCTCACCTAGAACGACCCTGTTAATGCTAATGCACCTCCACTCTCTTCTTTTAAAATAACCTGGGTCTGAAATATTCAGTATCCAGTTCAGGACTACCCTGCCATATGTTTGGGAAAAATAATAAAATCTTCCTTAAAAAAAAAAAGAATATGGAATACAAGGTGCAGTTATGTTTAACCTTGGACCAAAAGAAGTCTTTGCGCTCAGGAGTCATCACCAGGACTGCCAGTCCAAGCTCTCAGTCCCCTAACTTAACGGTCCCCAGCCTTACAACCCCTACCGGCTTACACACACACACACCCAACTCTACTGCTGTCCGAGGAAAAGCAGCTTCCCCAAAATAGAACATTTTCCATTAAAGAAACACGTATTCTGTTGACATTAAAGAAAAAAAAAAGGAAGTTAGAAAAGGGCTGTACAGCCCATAAATAGTCATGGGAAATTACAGTCGTGTGTGCTGCAGAGAAGAAAATAAAGGTCATCGTGCAGTTTCTGAAATGGCTTTGAACTAGGAAGGAAACCAGTTTCAGCACCACCGGTCTTCAGAGGGTTTTTACCAGGCTGTGTCTTTGGGTCCAATTTATACCACCTGGCTTAAATGCCCTGTTAGGAATTTCTAATTAGGCACAGAATTAGAAAAAGTTAAAATGTATTGTCCCAAAATATCACGAACTGGAGCTGGCTGGGAAGCTGACAATCTCATTAAAACACAATTCCCTAGGAAACATGTAGTTATGGACAACAGGACAAAAGAGAGAGAGAGAGGAATTAATTTATAAATGTTTGCATATGTTTAGGCCAGAAAAAGAGGAAGTATTCTTTTGAAAGGAGAAAATATTGGTAAGTGAATGCTCATCTAGAAAGCTGCAGAAGGAACTTTAAAAACCATTCATACCACCTGAATAAAGGCAAGACAGTGATTTCCAGAAAGACTTGATCTCTCATCTTGTTGAAATCTGCCTGTACTAAAGGAGCTACATACTCTCCATGGGAAACCAAGGGGGCAAGAACCCCACCTCTAACCACTCCAGGAATAAAACTAAGTTGGAGCTACACTGGCTGGTTCCAAAGGGTTTCATTCGTACCGAATAAAGCCTGACCGAAGTCACCTTGTTAGTCAATGGGCAGAAAGCAAATAACCAGGCTAAAAAGAATTTTTATTGTGATGGTCTCAGGAAAATTAAATTCAGTACTCATTCTCTTAAACAGAAACCACTTGTCCCACAACCTCACAACGTCTCAGGACACAAATTAAATGGGTTTAATGTAGGTGTTGTATTTCCACCAGAATGAACAACTACTTTAATTTTGCAAAATTTAATAGTTTGACTCAACGTATAGGGTATATACCTCCACCCCCTGATTTCAACTAAAATCCTAAAGCACTGAATTTGGTCTCAACCTCAATAGGATGTGATAACCTCATTAAGCTTCTTCCTACAGATTTTTGTATAAAATACTGTTTTATGTGCCAAGAGAGGGTTCACCCATACAACCCTTACTATGTAACCCTCTTCTACTAATTAGAAAAAAAAGAAATCGTATCACCACTTTCCCTTCATTTGCAATGTGCTTTCTAGAAACCACAGCTCGTTCCTATTTTCTATTTCATTTGATTTTCCCATCTTCCTAAAGATGTGCCCCTCCCATTTCACAGAGGACAGAAACTGACACTGAGAAAAGTCACATTACTGGGCAATGAACAGTAATTAGTGACAGAGTCAGAAATAAAACACAGATCCTGACAGTCTTAAGAGTTCACTATTCCCTAACAGACCTCTCCAAAATTCAAATGGTAAAAATAGTAAAAATAAAACATTTTCCTGAGGACATTTTTATAGCCCCTTCCCTCCAGAAAAGCTGGAGGTCAAGCAGGGTACCTGCTGGGTAGCAGAGGACCACACACAAACCACACTGCACACTCAATTCTTAAAGTGACGTAGTAAATAGCATGGCTCTCAAAACCCGCCTGAGCAGAAGTGCCAAAGTCGCCGAGAAGGGCCACCATGTGTGGCTCCTGCCCTAACGCATCTGGGGAGCTGCCCACGAGGACAGTGACATAAATCCGCTGCTTGAGCAATAGCTCTGTTCTTCCCTGGCACGTTCTGTCCATCTCCGGCTCACCTAGTTTTTTTGTTTGGTTTTGTTTTTAATTGCTTTTCAGTAATTTCCAGCACACCCGTAAATTTTACAGCCAAACTACTCTTGAAACAAAGCATTGGATTTGGTACAACAGATTAACCTACTTGTAGGCATACCAAGCACTCTGCATTTAAATATTTTTTCCAGGAGATCAGTACTGGGACTTGCAGTCTATTAAAAATACAAAAGGTTAAGATTCTAAGCCCAGCAAAACTCTTCTATTTTTATTTTTGGCCCCAAAATGTTCCGGAAATGTCAAACAAAACAATCTGAATTCCCTACCACTTGTCTTTTTTTCTTTAATTTTTATTAAATGTGTTGGGGTGGCTTTGGTTCACAGAGTCACAGAGGTTTCAAGTGCACACTTCTACAATGCTGGGCCTGTGTCCTGTACGCTATGCCCACCACCCCCGGTCCAACCGTCTTTTACAGCACAGCGCTTCTGACAAGTTCATCCATTTCATACGGCTGATAGCTCTCAAAAGCAAGGGCTTTCAAATTTTTTACGATGGTAACCAACAGTACAAAATGTACTTTACATGACCACCCAGTACAGTGCACATGCAAAATGTGTGTGTGTGCTAAAACAAAAGTTTCACGAAACTGCATTTAACTTCACTCTCACACTGGTATTTTCCATCCTATTTAATTTTTTTTAACTGCTGGTAGATTATATGTTGTACTCCACTAATGAGTTTGAAAAAGAAGCCCCATTATTAATCATCTAGGAACACCTCCTAACAGTGGGGATGGCAAGTGAAGGGTGTGTGAGTACCAGTCAGGCAGACTTCATACACTGTTATTTTGGAAGGTCTGAAAATCTGCTTGGCTTGGGCAATACAGATCATACGGCAATTACATAAAGGAACAAAAGTTATACAAATATAAGAGTTGTTAAATAAGAACTTCAAAAAAATTAATTTCAAAAATTATGTATAATTATTAAAGACCATATCTAATTTCTTCAATTATTCCAATCATGTCCTCTAGCTGGTCCAGGATCCGATCCCGGGACCCAGGTGGCATTTCATTTTCATGCCCTCTTAGTCTCCTCTGATCAGCCTCGTCTGTCTCAAGTGGCCCTGACACATTTGAAAAGTATTAGACAGATGTTTTGTAGAATATCTTTCTATTTAGGTTTTATCATCACTAGAATAAGGTGATGGTTTGGCAAAAACACCCAGAAATGACACTGTGCCTGCCTCTTAGAAGGCATGTGATTCTCAACTTCAGCCCCCCAGACAGTCGTATTAGGTAGGTCAGAGGAAGGTCCAAAATCTAGAGAAATAAAAATCCTGGTGACTGGCCAGGTGAGCCCGTGGAAGAGTGGGAAGGGCCAGGAAGCTGCATGTTTAATAAGTAATCTAGAGGATTCTAAAAACACGTTTTGAGAAGCATTATTTTATTCCACTGTGGCTCTCAAAAATCAGACCTTCACAAGACAGCTTTAAAAAAAAAACAAACGTGTAGGCCACTTAGCTCTTCACAATGCCGGAAATACCTATTTTTGCCAAAAGGCACCAGTTGTCACGGTCGATCGATCATGCTCCCCCAAATCTGCTGTTCCCTTTTAGGCCCCTTGATATTTACACATGTTCTGTCTGAGTCACTGAAACTCATGATCTGTAAAGTGACTAATACTCGGGATATTTATTAATTACCATGCACTTCATTTGTGCAACCCCTCCATACCCATCCCTGAAAACGCCCTGCACTGCTCTAACCAGGGGGAGAAACAGACCCTAATGTCCTCCCCCAACAGGAACCGGCAACACTCTTTTAAGGGGGCTTTGTTCATTTCAGCGAGCTCATTGGGAGCTGCGCTCTGGCCGTCAAATGAGTGTGCAGACGCGAGATGGATGCGGAGTCAGACGGTGCCAAGATTTCAGGAAGAACAGAAGGATGGCAGTACCTCATCCATCCACTCGGGTGACCCATAGGGAATATCAACCCCCACACGCGCCCATCTGTTGATGGAAACTGATTATCTGAAATCCTTTGGGGGGTTTCCATCAAGAAAATCTTTAATTCTAAGCAAAAAGAGGTAAGAGGAAAGATCTAGGCCAGTAGGATCCAGATTAGAATATCTGTCCATTCCCCCACAGAACCAAATCCCAATCTGGTCCTAAGATCAAACTCAAAAGTCAATTTTTCAGCAACGTACGCCCTATCGTATTGCACATCTATCTACATTTTTTAAGTTGCCAGTAAAAGGCAGGTCGAAGTAAACAAAACTCAAAAGATGAACATGGAGAGTAAATTCATAAACTGAAATCCCTGATTTAAGTCCTAGGAATTTTTAATAAACCCGGTCTGAAGCTTTCAGAGGAAGGTGAAGAGACGTGTGAGTGCCGTCAATGCAGAGGAGACTCCTTGCTCCCACTTGGTTTCCGGACACACTCCCCCAGCTCCCGGCACAGCACCGCACCTGTTCTAAAGCCGTAGCATTTAGCGGGCCACATCACGTGACTCAACCAGCGGTACTGGTTTTAGCCGCCAAGATCCAGAGTGACGGAAACCCCCGAGGAGGAGTCTCCGCTCTGTGTCCAGCAGTGCATGTTTTTCTGACAGTCCCCTTGAAGCTTTCAGACCCTCCGCGATCCTTTAAACGTTGTTTTCTGGGCTGACCCGCTCCCACGATAGTCAGTACTAGTGTATTCCTCCCTCCAAATTCAACAAACCAAATACGCAGTGTCTCTCCATTTTCTGGAATGCAAGTGATGTGTGCGTGTCTTTAAATTTAGGTAAATAAAACCTCGATAATTTAGGTTTCGAAAAGGAGAGAAGCAGAAGTATTAACGCTTTAAGAAGCCATGAATAGTTTGGGGACAGTCATAAAAGGTTGTTTTTCTTGTCTTCTGACAAGTGAAGTAACGCGAAAATGTTGTTCGAAAAAGGGCTGAATTACCCACCCTCTTCATAACCCTCTCTGCCTGAGAGCGCTAACCTCCTCCTCAAATCAAAGTAATTTCTTTAAATACTTCGCGAAACAAATTTAGGAAAATTGTGTTAAAAAAGTAAATTTAATGTGAGGGGAAAACTATGGTAAAGATAAGAACTGGCTAAATGGAAAAAAAAAACAAAAACAACTAAGCAAACTCAAGGCAAGTCTCTCTCTGTCACCCAGAGTCACAAACACGTGACAGCTGGGACAGAGACTCACACGCTAACTGAGGTGACTCTGAGCAGCCTGCGTCACTCTGAAGAGTCAGCCAGCTTCTCATCCCTGAGCATCTCAACCAATCCACTTCCCTGCAGAAGGCAGTGACACTAATGAAGACTCTAGAAGCCATCCCCCTCTCCATCCCCTAGGAAAAGGTCAGGCCATCTTCTTCATAGATCTCAGAGAGACAGACACACAAATGGTCTCAGGTCATGAGACAAGAACGCTACCGAGGGGGCCCTCCACAGCCGGACGCAGAACCCAGCCGCGCCGCCTTACCTGTCAGCCTTCATCAGAAGGCTGGGGGGCAGCTCCAGGAGCTGGTTGTGCTGCACGTCCAGCACCTCCACGGAGGTGCTCTCCAGCCGCTCGGGCAGCCTCGTCAGCTGGTTGTGTCCCGCCAGCAGCTTCCGGAGACTGCTGTTACAGAACAAGCTGTGCCAACAGGGACAGAGAAAACGGAAACTTACTTAGAGCTCATCTGGGATAAAGATGAAAAAATGAACAAGAGTAGGTGAATACTTGCAATGATCTCTCCAAAAAACACAAATTCATTCAGAGCAACTGCAAATTCATTTTACCAGAAGCTCCAGCTTGGAGCTGATCATATTTCAATATTTCCCATACTTTCGAAAAAAACAAGGTGAGAAAAACTATGAGAAGGAATAGTTAACAAAGAAGCTATTTAGTGAATGAGAAAGGCTTCTCAGGAGAAGATTCTGAAGACAGCAGTCTCATCTGAGGTTCGCACGGCAAGCTTTAAAAGGTGTAGACTGCTGAAGGCAGGCCTTGCCTATCGAGTTGCTGCCAAACATGGGTGTCTTACAACAGATTCTAAATAAATACAGTCAAGCATTTTTTATCTTACAGGATCAACATTCAATAAAGGGTTTGTCCAGCCAATTAATTTTTTACAAATGCCAACTGAGAAAATGTTACATTTTCCTCCACTGCATTTCACAATCAACTAGTTCACCCTTTCCTCACTTCCCTAAGTCTGCACATTTTTGCTTTCTCTTTGGTCTAATCCTAGGCCAGAGCAGACACTCTCCCTTGAAGAGAACAGAATGCGCTTCATCCAGTATTTTCTGCTGAGCCTTAAAGAGCTCTTCGGAAGCCTGGCCGTGTTTCTTCCGGAGGTTATCAAACCTGCATGGAAGTCCGCTCTATGACCACTGGGGCCTCCAGCACTTGTAGAGAATAAACACAGAACTCTGGGAAGTGTGGGAAAGTGAGGTTGAAAGGTGCCCAGCTCCACTGTAGAGCGAGGATTCATTCATTCACACTGCTGTCCAAGAACAAGGCTTCCTCTCCCACAGCCCATTTTCCTCCATTCTGACCTCACTTACCGACACCCAAAGCTGTTAAAACCTCTCTACGTTACAGCTGTACCTTTATTCACTTCCAATATCAAAACGCCAGGACCCATTTCAGCGCTGTGACAACGCGGGTCAAAGTCAATGGTAATTAACGTGCCTGGCCTGGCAGGTGTAGATATCAATGTGACAAGACGGATCATCCAGGACTGTCATTCAGTCACAGTTAACACAGGGTCTCTGGAATGGTCACTTCAACCGAGTAATTCAGGATTGGCGTCACCAATTTTATTGCCTTGCTGGGCTTGTGGTGCAATTTAGAATTGGGTTATTTATTATTCACACACACACACACACACACACACACACACTTTACCCTTGGATAGATAGGTAACTGAAAGACAGGTGACAAAACGTTTACCCTGATTTTTCCAAATAAAAAAGTAGATTTGATAACTAGAGAATGAGTATTAAATGCTAATTATTAGATTTGGTTCAAGTCTTTTGGACACTAAGCATAAAATACCTTCTTTTCATTCTAATACATTTCCACTCAGAAATACTAATTTCTGTTTTGTCAAACCCTTTAAACACACCACTGAGATAAACAAAGCATGAATAGTAGTTCAACTTCCAATGAATCACTGTCTTGCCTGGAATGTTAGACCAATGATGGGCTAATACAAAGTCTGCAACTAAACGCCACCATAAAAGAGAACAAAACAATACACCGTTTTTGTCCCACCACACATACAAAAACGGACACTGTTGAAATTCCTCAACAATAGAACATTTTGGGATTTGCTTTGAATAAGCATTTGTTTAGAACCCCTCCCCTGCCCCCAAAAGGCCTGTACTAACACAGAACCAATCAAAGACTAACTTTGGGGGAAAATGTGATGAAATACCAGTCACCCTGCATTTATTACTTAATTGTTGGCATATGTACACAGTATCTTTGCTGCAGCCCGCAGGGAAACAAAGGCCTTAGACACCAACGTGCTGTGTTCGAGGCACTGGGGAGGCTGGAGTGGCAAACAGCACGGAGAAAACAGAAAAGCAGATACGCAAGACTGTTGCCATCAAATCGATTTCCTATGTAGCAGTAGCCTGTATTCCTCTCTGCTGTTTGTGCTCTGAGCGGCACCCTCCCCACACACAATGCTGGCCCCGGGCACGTCCCCAAGCCTTCCGCTGACAATGGTGATGGGCTGTGCGCACCGCGTCACCGAAATGCTCCGTCAGCGCACGTGCGTTACAGGTGTAACGAACGTACGGCCGAGAAAGTCACATGAGCTGAGCTTCCTAGGACTGAAAATGCAAACCCAGATTTTCTTCATGAGAACCACATTCCAACAGTGTTAGCCAACAGGAATCTAATGTGGGCCACAGAGGTAATTTAAAATTAAAAGTGAAAAGAAACAGGTAAATTAATTCTTACAGCACTTTTTATTGCAATATACCCAAAATACTATTTTAACATGTAATTAACATAGGACATTATTGAGCCATTTTGCATCCAGTGTGTATCTTCGACTTCAGCACTTCTCAGTTAGGACCAACCACATTTCCATTGCTCAGCAGACCCTGGGCTCATGGCTAGCAGTTACCATATCAAACAGCTAAACTCCAACACATTTACTAGGCTGACCAAGCATGTATAGTTCATGACCTTTGTTCTTTATAGGAGGATAGAGGAACATTAGTTGTATACTTTTAAAGATCATGCACCCAAAGTAAAACTTAACTCCAAAATAGTGACAGATTTCTACAGTATTTTCACTGGTATTTCTAAATGTGCACAGTCAGAAACAACTGGCTTCCTTTGCCCAACGACTGGCTGAGAATGGTGCAAACAGCTAGACCCGAGTCACATCGGCCAACAGTCACAAATGGCTAAACTTAAATTAATGAAGATTAAATAAAAGTTAAAATCCAGTCCCTTGGTCACAGTAGCCACATTTCAAGTGCTCAAAAGCCACACATGGCTACTGGATCACCCTGGACAGCACAGGTACGGATCATTCCGATCATCACAGGAAGCCCCAAGGGCCAGCACAAGGACAGACTACTGTCCCGGTCATTAACTTCAGGGCCAGTCACTAGTTGTCCGAAAATACTTTGTGTCACAATCAACGTGAAGATGTCTGCATCTGTGGATGTTAGACATCATCATCTTGGCGTTAAAGTAAAAATTATGAAATAAAAAAAGAATCCAGTTTGTCTTTTCTAGGTTTAATGATCTAATAATCTTTTCTCCCCCAAAGTTATGCTCAAGGAAAACCAAATATTATTTGAGGATAAGGCAGACATGTCAAGTTAATGGGCCAAAGGGGAGGATTTGGGAAGAATTAAGATAACAGAGGAAAACCAATCACACTGTTTGCTGAGTGCCTGAACATTTCTTTTGGCTTATTTAAAAACTGCCACCAGGAACCATCCACTACATGAATTTGAAAAGTGTAGCAGGGTCAAAGCTTCCTATCACTCTTCACTGCATAAGGAAAGTTTGTAACTTGAAGACCCCACATGAGGTAAAGATAATAAATATTAGGTTTTTAAAAAAACTCTTTTTAAAAATTCATTTATATTTTTTCTTCTTTACTCAAGGACATTCTCCCATTGCTTTCTAGAGAGAGAGGAAGAGAGAACTGCACCCAGACTAGGGATCGCACAAGCCAGGACTGGGATCGTATGTGCAGACTGGAGACTGAACCTGTAATCCAGGTGTGTGCCCTGACTGGGAACTGAACCTGTAACCCTCTGGTCATGGGACAACACTCCAACCAATTGAGCTGCACTGGCCAGGGCAGAAAAAGCTCTTTGGGAGGTGGAGGATGACATGGGGGGGATAAATGGTGATGAAAGGAGACCTGACTGGGGGTGGTGAACACACATGATGACGTGTTGTGGAACTGTGCACCCAAAACTGCACAATTTTGTCATCCACTGTCACCCCAATAAATTCAACAAACAGGAAAAAAACACAGACATGTACACTTTTAGGGGTTCCTAATAACAAGTTTGACATTGAATCATCAACTTTTACAACTGCTTATCAGATCTGAGGCTCTCTCACTTGGTCTGTAATACTCACCGTGCAGGAAGTTCACATATTTGATTATGGCCAATATCCAACACCTCTAGCTTTCGGCTTTCACATACCCACTCAGGCACATTCTCCAAGCGGTTCCTAAATGTAAGAATATGCATTCTTTTTTTATTGGAATGTGGTCTAAAATATAGCTTGAAACTCAAAATAATTACACAGAATAAATAAAACTTCAATGAAATCCCAAAATACAGTGAATACAAATCAAAAGCATACGTGTATTCACTTTAACAAAGAAGTAAGACTTTGATAAGGAATAAGAAGCAAAGAAAAGGTGGGAAAGAACATAGTTACACCCTCTCCACAGTCTTTTTTTTTTTTAAGTCTGGTTCCCAGAACTGCCATCCTAAAATGTCTATAAACCCATGCAAATTTAGGGAGAGGAGGTTTTATATTGGAAACAACCAACCAACCATACGCTTCCAGTTAAGTCACACAGTCAAACGGCACGAAACAGCCTTATTTTCCAATTTGCATTTTTACTCAAGACTGAAATAATTCTCAGCTCCCGTGGGCGTCATGCAAGCACAGCCACAGAGAAGCGGGGAAAACAGCGGCAGAGCATGGGCGCACTGGCCCTTACGGCTCGGAATTCACTGTCTGAAAACATTTTCGGAGGCACCAGGTGGTAACTCTAATTACCAGGAACAAGTGAACTAAACTAACTGTGACTTTAATTATTACACGAATTGACCCCTTCTTACACGAATCTACTATATTTGGATGTCTCCCTAATCATAGGTGTTTAGCATCTTACCTTTCTTTTAAATGTGTAAAATGACCAGGCACGAAGAATCTAAATTGGTATGTAATATGTTATGACTATAATTCTTTAACAACAGATGGAAAATTCTGTAAAAATACGATGCTTGGGATGAGAATTATATTAGAGCAGAAGTGAAAAGAGTTGTAGTATTAGGGTGGTAGCATCATGTGTGATTTAAAACTCATGCTCTTCGCCATAATATGGACTTTTCAATTAAAATACATAAAGCATTTAAATACATTATTTTCTGCTTGGTGTCTATATAGGCAGCACACACAGTTCTGGCTTTGGAACCCTGATGACTGACACACTCGTTGATTTCATTTGGTAGTAATGAACCCCTAACGCATCTCAGTGCAGCAGGGGAGCGAAAGTACTCTCACTACAGGCAATCCCAATGCGGCAAATAAAGCTCTCGAGTGCAGGACTCTGAACCTGAGGACCTCGAAGTGCCTAGTAAATGTGCAACGGAAACCACAAGCCAACTGCACACGACAAGTAAAGGGAAAGTAAATTCACTCCGTGGCCAATGCTCCAGTACTGTTTTCGTTTTAAAAACTGAAGGTAACAACCAAGGCCAATAGGAAAACAAAGAAATAACTCCATCAGGTAATATCTGACTCGAGCACATTAAACAACATTGTCTGACATTAATTCAGCAGGAAGCGTATGAAGCACTACTCATAAAAGATTTCATAATGATAAATTTCTAATAAAACTGTCATTGTAATAATTCTCACAATAGCTAAATTCTGACATTCTTACATAATTATGACTGAGAATATTCTTAACATGTCTGATTTACACACTGAGATGCGTTAACAGTGGCACTTTGAGGGGACCACACCCTCCCAAGTACTGTGGCTGTTCAGAAAATTTGGGGTATTTCGTTTGGAAGTACATTCAAAGTGAGTTCAGTGTTAGTGTGTTAAGATTATCAAACTTTAATTTGTGCGACTACACGCTTTATGTCTTCAGGAAAAAGTCTACCATAACATGTTTGGGAACTGGCAGGACTCTGCCACATGATAGCAGTGAGTCTGTATGAAGGAGCAGACTGCCAGCCATTCACGAAAGAGCTGAGAAGGGTGAGCAGGCTGCGTGGAAATCCTTACCAAGCTTAAGCTTGGTGGCTACTTTCCCAGGGTTCTTAGCTAGGAGATAATATGTACAAAATAACAAAGAGGAAGAGGGAAAATCAAAGAAATACAGCACAATATTTGCTAATGAAATCAACACCATTTCAGGGAAAGACAACAATGCAGTTAATATAATTAAAGAACTACAGAACCTTCCAGCCACATGACCCCCAACCCACTAATCTTCCAAACCTGAGCCTGGTGTTCAAATTGGGGTCCATACCAACACAACGTCTTGATTCTGCTGTTTGAACTAAAGCACACAAGTGCAGTGTTTTAACTGATAGCTACTCACGCACATTTTCAGAGAGTAAATTAAAACTATTAGATTTATATACTTCCAAGTATAGAAGAAGTTATTTATGCCTATGCTCAAACAGAATCATCCAAGTAATTTTCAAGCAGACAGTAGAGCACCCTAGGACTTGGCTTCTTACCTGGAAACATCCAAGTAGGACAGATAATTCGGAACTGGGTAAACATCAAGTTGAACAAGTTCTAGAAGGCGGAAAAAAACCACAAAAGCGTTACCATTCAAGAGACACAAAGACTCTTTGTGTGCGGAATATCATCACTGGGCTGCAGTCCCGCTGCTTGTTTAGGTTAGGAAGTACAATACATCCATCTGTTCTCCTCTGAAACCACAGGAAAGGACACAGAACTCCTAATTCAATCACAAGATCTTACTCAGAGTTGAAAATAAATCACTTGTTCTACTTTCCTACCTCTTTCCCATCCACTTACTGTGGCTCTCCTTGTTAGGCATGCTAAATTTTATCTGGAAGATGAACTATATATATATACTGTTTTTTTTTTTTAAACATCCAGTGTTCCTCTCAATAAAACCAGATGCAACCTGGCTTTTGCCTCTTTCACTCTACTGAAAGAGTGCTCCTGAGGGTTGAAATGACTCTCTCTACTCAAATCTGAGAACCCTTCCTCAAAACTGGATAAAACGGGATGCCACGGTCCACCGAGGACTTTGTCTCTGGGACAGAGTAGCTTCTAATCAGAGTCAGGTCCTACCTGGCTGCCCACTCTGGCAGCAGCCACCCAGGAGGGTTTGTAAGTCTGCTTTTGCTACGTTCTCTTTTCCAGTTACCTCACTTTCGTGGTTTCAGGCATCACCTCGGAGTCCCAAACCAACACCTGTACTCCTGACTGCAAATTATCAGCTTACATGAAGACTGTTACAATAACCTGGATTTAGTGGGGGATGGGGTGGCCCCACTCTTCTCCCAGAATGCACTCTGCACACTGCTGTCAAGTTAACAGTCTTGTAGCATCATGTCTGTCACTTGCCTCTTCAAAGCCTCACCAGGACTCCAAGCCATGCATCCCGTAATCACTTCTTACTACTCCCCAGCAAGCACCTAAAGTTCAGAATCCCTGTCTTCCTCCACCTGCCAAGCAAACCGCATTCTGCGTCTTTCTTTTCCAACACCCGCGCTGTGCCCATGGCTGTCCAAACCTGTGACCCTTCAGAGACCTATAGCTATTTAAGCTTTGGCGTATTTCTCCAGGGAGATGGCAGTAAACTCGTTTTGAAGAAATCCCTTGCCCTTCAGAACTCAAACACTGCACTATGCATAAAACAGCTGCTCGTTTAACATCTGTTTAACTGGGGAATATTTTCCATTCATGTCGGCAGGACCTCCACCTTCACGCTAGCAAACATGCCCATATCACCTTTTCTTTATCAGAATGGCCATGATTTCCAAGTTCTAAGACAGAGAGCTTAATAAATGAGTAAGACTCTTGCTCCGCGGTGTCCCTGTGGGTCTGTAAGTGAGGTTTCTCTCACGGCGAGTCCCTTTGTTAGTAGAGCAGGAAATCTGAGGCCCTGAATGGAATCGAAGATGGATCCTTTCACGTTCTCGATCCACAATTAAATCAAGGTTCCAGACAAACCATTATTAGCCAGGCAGCCCAAGAAACAGTTCGCCCTCCCCATACTCCCTTTTCAAGCAGAGGTGCCAAATCAGAAGTGGGGGTAACTTATCTAAGTAATCACAATATGAGAAAAACGAGTTAGGAACTAGAAAATTTGATTTTGATTCCTTTAAGTAGCAAACCAGTTCTTCTTTTATGATTTTTACTTTAGCAAAATTTGACACATTCTGCTAAACGAGGAAAGAAGGACCGGAGCCCTGAGCGAACTGTGGGCGTCCGCCCGGCAGCGCAGCTCCGACGCAGGCTCTGTCACATACCATTAGAAGAGGCGTAGAGAGCTTTCAGGAAATAGCCGCAGACGTTCAGCGTCACCAGCTGATTCCTTTCACAGTGCAAAACTTCAATGTTGTTGAAAATCATGGCGTCCAGATCACCAAGCTTATTGTCGCGCAGATCAAGCTGAGTGACGTGCTGGAGAAAGTCCACTTCGTCTGCTATTAGCTTTCTAATTCTGTTCAGTCTTGAGAGAAAAAGGACACAAAAAGAGGCTACAGTTAACTAAATAAATAGCTGCACCCGAACACGGTGAGACAAGGAGCAGGGACTCAAGTCTCACTGCATTGGAGTCCTGCATGGCCTCTTCAACCTCAGCGCCTGGCCTTCCTTAACTGGTCAGAGTCTGTGGCTATTTTTAGATACAACCCCTAAGCCTGGAGAAGAAGCATGTGTATTGATTTTACCTTCGTTCATTTGAAGAGGGGAAAAAATCCATTTACACATTTATTTTCAAAGAATATGGTCGAAAGAATACAAGAAGCCCATTACAACTGCATTGACTATTTATGGAAGGGGAGAGGATAAGTAGGCAGGCAGATGTGTGGCCATGAAGGACAGAATTAAAGGTGAACTTGGAAAGAAAAAATAGCAAATGGTAGTTACATATGCAGCAGAGACAGGAATGCAAATATGTGGATTTTCAACAGGCTCAGAACCCAGAACCATTTATCTCTATCTTTAAAATACTGCTTGAAGGAGCAATGCACAGAAAATACTAAGATCTGGCATCTAGGATGTGCTGAGAAATTATAAAATGAAAGACGACGATGGGGAGCAACAAGAGTAGGATAGAGCGAGGCAGAGGGAAACAGGGGCAGAACTTCGGTAGAACTAGGTAGCTACGGGGCTGGCGCTGCTGCGGAGGGGCTGCCAAGAAGGTAGGTAAGTAGGAACAGGGGCTGGAAACCAATACAACAAAGACATATTTAGCTTCCAAGGGGAGAAAAACAAATGAAAATCTCAACTCCCCGTTTGCTAGGCCACGCCCAACTCCTTCACAAACAGTAAGAACACTCTACTTCGCATTGCAAAGCCAACGCAACGCGGAGGCCATGCACTTGGGTTACAAGAACATTAATATGAAAGCTGGGGCTTAGAAAAAAGCCAAACGTTCTGTTATGTATTTCTGACCTTTCAAAGCTAAAGTAAAATGATGGGGACTGAACTGTTAAGAGCAACAGCAGAAAGCCATTAACACACCAGGATGAGTGACAATGAAGGGCTGGGACTCGTCAACCTACAAGTATGGCACATGGCCTCTTCGACTGTCCCCAAGAGGATCTTTTGGCTCCTTTCCTCTTTTACTACAGGTTGTAAGATTAAAAAACTGGCCTCAACCCAGCTATCTGACTATTTCCAAATGCTCGCTTGATTCTAGAAAATGTATGCACATCAAAAAGAAAAATCAAATCTTATTTTGGATATAAAAGACCACAAGAATTGAAAACATGTCTCGTGTCCTCCCTATGCTACACTTTACATGGCCTTCGTAATGTGGCACCATCATCTTCCCTTGAAATCGCTACCCCCACAATTTCATTGTATTAACACTAAAGTAATTCAAGGGTTAGTTTAATGAGGCCAAACAAAACTATAATGAGAAGGAAGTTAATATTTCCACTGTTTGGTTTTAGTTGCCAAGTCTTACCAGGGTTCAAATATCAAAAGTTTTTAGGCTCACACAATAATACAACCATTTGGGATGAAGTTTTAAAGATGCAAAATATGGTTCAAGTTTCCTTTCCAATAACCCCCTCAATTACCACAGCCGTTTTGTCATTTTCGTAAATATTCACTGAGCTTTACTCTGCAACAGCTAAAGGCTGTGGTGGTAATGGTGACAATGCCCAATGGCTTTGACTCGATAAGAAATTAATGCAACGAGGTGTTTTTCTATAGATTTTGAAATTTCATGATGAAAAATCACATATGCTTTCATAAATAAAGTATACGGACTACAAGTAAGTGATGAGTGCTATATAAATGATGGATAAAATACAGACATGGGCTAAAAAAGATGTGATGGGAGAGGACACGTGTCAGCTGAGCCCAGGGTAGGCAGAACTGGAAAGACGTACATGGGAGAAGAAAACCGTCCCTGGGAAGCAGCCGGGAGGCCGCTGGACCGAAGGGAAGGGCACAGGGGAACACATGTGTGAACAGGGCCAGGTGTGTGAGAGGAGAATATGGCTCCCCGAGGGCTGGCCAACTAAGACTTTATGTCTAACACTGGGGGGTCAAGGACCAACAGGAGCAGCGCCTCCCAGGTTATCTATGGCGACGGACCCACTCTCTAAACTTCTGACGTCACAGACTGTTGTGCAGTCACACCGCACGTGACCAGCACACGGGTCACACCACAAGCGGCCCATCATGCGGGCTCCCCTGTACAGTGAGATTTCTACTTTTACAAGCCTACTCGGATAGTGCGGCAACGCTGAATCACTGTTCCTAAAATACGAAGTCCCAATTCTACGCATATCTTGCTGTGGAAAAGTGCCAAACACTTGGCTTGCTAGCACAGGACGGAGGACCACACTTTGAGCAGCTCTGAGCAAGAGCCTCCTCGTTAAGGAGCTCACAGCCTACTGAGCGGAGACCAGACGTGAGAGCTTGAAAGGCCGAACTGGAGGACTGAAGGCCCTGAGCAAGACTGTGCGTGCTGGAGAGGCGCACGATGGCATCAGATGGCTCAGCGAGGAGACAACAGCAGCAGTGAGAAGGGAAAGGAAGGGGCTGGGGAGAAGCTACAGTGAAGGAAGAACTGACAGAATCTGCTGGTAAACGAGAAACAGGGTGGAAGCTTTGAGTCTGGAGAACCACCACGTGGTGCTGCTGTCAGCAAGCAGGAGCCCAGGGGAAGGTGCTGGCTGAATAAAGAAAGAAACTGAACACATACTTGGTTAAGTGTATCAGTGAGGAAAACCAAGGTGAAATTTTTCGGTTTGCAGTTAAAGTAGAATCGGTTCCAAGAGGAGAAATAAGAGTTAGGGAGATAATCAACAAGGAGATGAAAGGTGAGTGATGGAGCCCCGAGTACAGGCCACCACAAGACAGACAACAGAACGAGAAGAAATCAAGGAGGGACGTGGGTAACACCCGCACTTTGAACAGAGACGAGATGGAGGAATTATTAATGATGCCACAGAAGAAATAACATCAGGCTCAAAGAACAGCAGCACAAGAAAAAGAACAGGATTAAGGTCCTAGCCAGCTAGCTCAGTTGGCTAGAGTGTTGTCCCAATTCTCCAAGGTTGCAGGTTCGATCCCCGGTCAGGGTACACAGAAAATCAACCACTTAAGTGGAAGATATAAATAAGCGGAACAACAAACTGATGTTTCTCTCTACCCCCTTTCTCTCTCTCTCTCTCTCTGTCTCTCTCTCTCTCTCTGTCTCTCTCTCTGTCTGTCTCTCTCTCTCTCTTTAAAATCAATAAGTAAAAGATTTTTTTAAAGATTTAAAGAAAAGTGATCACTTTTAATCTGATGTAACATTTCTATCTGAAGGAATAAAAAATGAATCAATACAATTCACCCTTTGGTTACAGAAACTAAATGAAACTTCTTTTAATTTATTCCTATTAAGGCAGAATTATAAGCTAATCTGACCAATTTCCTCTCCTCAGATCAGTGGCCTAATGGGAAGCAGTTATCTCTTCAAGATCACGCAACATTTACAGAATGTCCAAAGAATATTCTAGCATTTAAATATCCTGTAACTGATCTAATCTAAATAGACCTAATTAAAACTAGAAGTCTGAAGAATTTATAAAGCTCTCAATAAGAACAGTTACTTCTAGACATATTAGATTGATCTTACTGGTAAGCTAATTTGGATCAAGAAAAATGGTATTTTATTGTACGGACCAACCAAGTAACTCAGAAATCCTCTCACGCTTGTTACGTGAAGTCAGCAGGACCACTGTTATAATGCTGGGAGGCTGAATAAAAAAGGCCTTAAAATCTTGAATACGAAGGTTTTTTAAAATCCAAGTGACTCAGAGGCAAGTAATGTTAACAATTTAGAAAGTTAACAAGACAAAGTGTTCAGTTCTCTCACTTGCCAATTCCAAAAGTTCTCAAAGCCATGTAAATTATGACCACCGTATTCCCTGAATTAAGAATTCTGGTCTGCAAATTTGCTATCACTTTCCAGGAATGACAGGCTTGATTCCTTTGGTCTGAGGAACTAACCCAAGCGGCTTGTGAGACAAGAAGAACTGGATTTCCTAGGCCAGACCACATGAACGGAGGAGCAAAGACAACAGATGATGCTACTCTACACTGGCACAACTCGACAGGTCTGGGTGAGGGTCTGGGTTACCGCCAGCGAGAGCAGTGGGTGGTAGAGTAAGGAGAGAACCACCGCTGACAAACAGAAAGGTGTAAAGAGCCAAGAATGACAGGCCCAGGGAGTGGCAAAGCAGCCTCAATCCGGTAACAATAATAACACAATCACACTTGCTGGGGGGGTGGGGGGCGGTGAAGTTGTAACTCAACTCTTTCCAAAACTCCATGAATTAGGTTCTATTAGCTGTAATTTAGAGAGGAGAACACAGTTGCAAAGACTGTGTCTCACCCAAGACTGAACAGGGCTATTATGCGGTCATAAACCCCGAGCTAGTGGGGAAGCACGTTTGGTATCGACCTGGGCAAGTCAGTAGCAAAACCTAAGCCCCACGGTTGTTTTTGCAGTAATGCAATCCCACGGAAGGCTTTTGTTTTTCCTTAAAACAGAGCAATTTCAAAGAGCTTTCTCCTTGTACACTGGTCCTCTCCGCACTGGAAACCAGAACTGAACCTTACATACTAAGAGAGGATTACTGGACATCTGTGATGTAGCGGGGACTTTGTTAATGGCTTCCGGTTGGAGTTCAGTGTGATCGGGATTCAAACGGTAGGTCCCCTGCTCTTGCAAGGGGTGAGAGCAGAGGTTCTAGCCAAACTTGGGCCAAACAAGAGATTTTGAGTTCTGTATTTCCGTAAAGACCAGTAAACCAGGCAGAACCACCTGGATGGAGAGAGCGATAATTAACACAAATAAGTTACATAAATAAAGAAATCTCATTTAATGGACATGTTATATTAAGTTAGAGAAGCCAAGGAAGGAAAAGAATCTTGAGAAAGGAGATATGCTCAGTGACGTTAACTGCCTCAAGTCACAGAAAAGAAGGCTAAGGGAAACAGATCCACTTTGCTCTTAGAGATATGGCTTGATTCTCATAAATAACTCCCCCAACAGCCTCCATTGTTCATACAAATTAAAACTGGGTTCAAACCTACAAAACGAAGCAAAACCTTCAATACATCTGGTCATTCATCAATGAGAAATTTTTTAAAGCAAATACCAGGTATGAACAAACCCCACCATTAATCACTATTCTTCCATCTGGCAGAAATAGAAAAATGGGGCCTAATTGCAACTATCTAGCCCGTTCCCCTTGGCAGGAAAGAGTCACCAAAAGGGCTATCATCCAGCTCCCAACTATAAGCCAGCCACTCCAATGGGATATGCGTCTGTAAGATGGTTACCTTAGATCCACATGCTTAATGTGAGGCATTCCTCGTAAAGCCTGCAGCCTCAGGCTCTCCACACAGTTCCCAGACATACAAAGTTTGTCCACAGCAGTCAGTTTCTCCAATACTTCTGGAATGTCAGTGAATTCATTGAAAGAAAGACCAAGATAACTAAGCTGATGCATGTTCTCCAACTCAGCAGGAAGGGTCTGCAGAAAGTTTCCATCCAGCAAAAATGTCTGTAAGCTATTCAAGAAAACAAAAGAATTATAAAGAGAATGTGTACGTTTTACATCTTTATTAGCAACATACAAGTTCCATAAGTGTAGATCATATTACTAAAAAAAAAAGTGCTTTCCTTTGCAAAATGAATGGGGGCAGGCCTGAGGCAATAATACAGCAGAAAGAAAAGATCAGAGATAAACATCTTAATTGTTTATTGAAAACAAAAATTATGACCAATTTTCCCAACTTGGATAGGCATAAATGGGAACAATGTGAGCTAATTGCAGTGTGACTGCCAGAGATGAAGTCAGCCCAAATACCCATCTTCCATTGTTATTTTTAAAAACGAACTTCTAAGTCTCAGAATTCAACATAACCCAGAAAATGAGCAAGTAACTCCTCCTCCCATGCTCAGACAGACTCATCAGTAGGCATCTTCAGTTCTAAACAGGGGTGTGCTAATTTTTAACAAAATACTCAGAAGTATGAAAGCTAACAAACGAACTCTACACAAGACCTTGATTTGGGGCCAAAACTTATATGACCAGCGTAAGTTAACTGATCACATGGGCTGTGGCCCCGATGCAGCCCCCACGGGTTCCCAGGGACACTCGGCAGTAGGTTTCAAGTACGCACTTGTGCATGACTCCGACGGCTGCGGGGACGGCTCGGAGGGCGTTGCAGGACACGTTCAGCTCGGTCAGGGTTGGGATGTTGCAGACTGCTATTGGGAAGTCCCCTAAATGATTATTGGAAAGGTTAAGACTCTTCAACTTGGTGAACCTATTACAATAAAACAAAACAAAAGAAAAGACAAATGTCATAGATGCGTAAGTCCACATAATTTGAGCACAGCTTTAGCGATACCCCAGCCCAACCTCTGACTCGTCTGAGGAAGAAATGGAGTCCTCGGAGGCTAAGCCAGCAGCAGAGCCGGAATGCAGAGCTTCACACTCAAAGGCCGGTGTCTTACCTAAACCATCAACGTTGCAGAGCAAAAAAGAAAAACAAAAACCCTTATCACTCTACAGTCGAGTATTTGGGGAGGTGTCCGCTGCAGAGTAAATTTTTTTAGCTTTACCTCAGCCAGCTTGATCCACAAGTGTAAGAGATAACAGAGAGGGAGGAAAAAAACAGGCAGATCTGCTGAATTTCTGGGTTATCTCAGACACGTCAAATACTTTTCTGTTTCATTCTCTCTAATCCAAATGTGAAATTAAAACAAACAAACAAAACTACACTCTCGCTAAGGCGGGCAAATTTGTAGCCCCAAGTTTAAGCGCAAGTCATCACTGCTCAGGCCGGAAGGAACAGGTGGCACTGCCAGCCACGCCCCCTCGGACGGGTCCCCCCAGCCCCCCCCCCCCCCCCCCCCCCCCCGCCCCGGCCCTTTTCCTGGGTGCTTTCTCCTTCACTGTCTCCTCCCCACTGCACCGTTAGGTAGCACTGTCTTCCCTGGGAAGTGTCTCACTGCTCTGTGAACAACTCTCTCCAACCCGCCGCACCACAGCCCAGCACTGCCCCCTGTTTTATTTCTGTTCATGCCCCTTTCACCTTCTCACTTGTCCAATAATCACTACGTTTTACCTCTCTGCGCACTCCTACACTTGGCCCATTGCCCACTTCCATCACTTCCCTTTGAGAGGAGACTCAGATGAGTCACAGCATGTGCTAATTACTTTAGAAACTGCCTATACCCAACACTATGCAGCACATGCTATGCCTAGAGCGGAGGCATAACCCTAAAAATACATCTAATTCCATCCAACCAGCATTTAAACCAACTGTCACATGACCTACTTGTTAAATTCTATAATAAAAAGTACTAAGCTTTGCTGTCAATAGCTACATAGAATTTATTCTAAACAGAAAGCTGTTATGTGCCTATTTTACAGGTTGAAATTGAAAAATCAATTTTACCTTGATTTTTCATAATAGCCATTTTCTTAGAGGGCAGAGTGCAGACCTAATAGTATTTTAAAGGAAAAAAAAAACCTTAAGAATTACTGCTAAACATGAATAATCATTTTTTTAGTTTGTTTCATATTTTACAATTTGATTATTAGGCCTTCTTAAAACAAAGAATGCTTAGCCTCAATTCTGACTGTCTATGATCTACACAACACTAGTTGAATGACAAGATCTGTTATTCCTAATAAGGGAAGGGTTCCCAAAGTACTGTCGGGGGCCCCGGAAGAGGTCCCCCAAAACTTTATAGGAGATTCCCAAGTCCAAACTTATTTCCATAACACTAAGATGTCATTTGCCTTTTCTCACTCTTACTTTCATCAAAGCCTCCAGTGGCGAGTTCCAGAGGCAACCTGCCGTTGTGACACAACCTGATTGGGTGCTGAGACAGACGTAAACACCTAACTACCTTCTAATACGCCAGACATGACAGAGTTGTAAAAACACAAAACAACAACACTCTTCTCCCAATTTTTTGTTTTAGAAAATAGCTGTTTTTATAAATATATTTATGTTAATAAGAATGGGTTTATTACTCTCCCAAATTATATTAAGCTACATCTCAGTTTAAA